>JAADWV010000701.1:0-16160 GCA_023336295.1 Pythium folliculosum | reverse complement strand
GGATGATGACACGATGACTGCCGGCGTTGGTACGGTCCGGTGGGTGGCGCCGGAGGTGCTAGCTGGCCAACGGTACGATGAGTCGGCGGATATCTACTCGCTGGGGGTGATTTTTAGCGAGATCGACACCCACAAGCTGCCTTTTGAAGGTCTGACCGACGAGAGCGGTGGTGAGCTGCTCAGCGACTCGGCGATCGCCGGCATGGTCGTCACGGGGGCGCTCCAAGTGGGCGCGAGCAAGTCGTGCCCGTCCGAGATCCGCTCGCTGGTGCACAAATGCACCATGTTTGATGCGACGAAGCGTCCCAGCGCAGGTGACGTCGCGTACGAGCTGCGCGCGATGCTGGAGGGCTCGTCGGCGTCCACCGCTACGAGCAACAGCACTGGAACCACCAGCAGCAACGGGATCTTCCGTAACTCCAACTCGCCCGTTGGCACACACCGCACGGCTCTTTAGAGAGAAGCCAACGACAAAAGCCTTTCTCCCCGAGCGTTTGCGTCTGGTGGGAACCTGTGATTTACTAGGAATCGCGAGAAACCTTGGCCCCTAGGCAATTCTACACAGGAAATAGATACGCAGCCCACGCACGCGACCGCACTCTGTGTCATACACTTCGTCGCAGTTGAATAGCATTGGACTCGGCCGCGGCAACCTCCGCGTTGGTGTGACTGACTGCGAGCGCGTGTGAGTGAAGGGCGGCACGCGCTCGCAGTCAGTCAGGTGCAGCTTTGGGACCAACACTCTCAATGCGCTCGTTCGCCGATGGATTGTTTGGTACAACGGAAAATCCATAAATCAACTTGCTGAGTTATGAATATAATTCGTGCCGGGACAGCGCCGGGCCACGCCGACCAGGATTCCTTTGGCCCTCCACAAAAGTGTGCATTTGCCAAAACTCTACACCGGATGATTTATCCGAGACGCCCTTCCATATTGGATAAAATCCGTTTTGAGACCATGCAACTCGGTGTGACCGGTCATAATGCACCCAGGTGCACCACGTGGTCATCCCCATGGCGGTGGCGTGGCGGTGGCGCAATGCACCCATGTGCCGACTCGACCGATAGGCGGACAGCCCTGCCTGCTCTGAGTACCAATGTGGGAAATGCACTCACGACGCGACAACTGGCCACCGTCGCCAGGATCAACGGAGACCGTCACGGTCTCCTATCACCGTGGGTGTCTGCGATCGATCGCGTTTTGATTTATCCAGGGGAAGGACCCGTCTCTGCGCACGATGTGGATCATCTGCATCACAGACCAAGTGTTGCACTCGTAGAGGGTCTGTTGACGGCGGCGGCGTAACGCGATCAGAGTCCCGCCCGGACTGCCGAGGTCAGGCGCTTGGCTGGCGAGTGTGCAAGGCCGGCCTGCCGTCCATTTGCCCCATCCTCATTCCGTTCGAGCTGTCCAACGTGGACTCAAACGCCGAGAGCGCGAAAACGAAGTGATCGGTCTAGCGAGCCCATTTCGGAATTGACCAGCTCCGCCGCACCCCACACCACCGCCCTTCTCACCGCCACCATGGACGCGACGACGAAGTGCCTGTACGCCAGCAAGCCGTGCGAGAACCCGCGCTCGCTCAAGGACAACGGCCAGCTCCACCGACTGTGCACGTTCCACCGCATCAAGGCCAACGACGCGCAGCGCCGCTGGCACTCGCGCCAGAAGACGCCCGCGTCCCCACTTTCGGCAGTTGCCCCCACAACTGACAAGCTTGCCACCAAGAAGCGCCGCCGCGTGCCGCGTAGCGACACCACGACCGACGACTCGAGCGAGTCGGACGTCGTGCAGTTGCCGGCGCGCCGCCGCCGCCGCAAGCTCGCGACGCTCGCTGTGCCGCCGACCGTGTCGGCGTTCGAGACCGCGCTGCTGCCACCGCTGCCGACCGACTTAACCGGGCTGCTCGCGACCGCGACGGCGCCGCCTCCGCCCATGTACGCGCCGACGGACGCGTTCCACCACACCGACAAGCTGAGCGACGCCGAGCTCGCGCACCTGGGCGACTTCATCCTCGAGCTCGAGGAGATCAAGTTCCACGACACGCTCAACCAGGACGCGTTCGAGCGCGAGTGGTGGCTCGCCAACACGCACGTGTCCACCGACGCGAGCGTGTTCTGCCTGTAGACGCACTTGTACACACCGCTGCCCATCCGGACTATTTAAATACCGAGAATACATGATTTTCACACCACCAATTTGGTGTTCTCTGTTGAATATGGTTCCAGGAGCGAATCTATAGGTCTGAGGCCGTTGACGATCATCTGGAGGCTCAAGACGGATTCCACTTCAGTGCGGATGTGGGAACCGCGTCTCAGGTCACGCGCATCCGTCCTCTTGCTTCAAGGTGGGCGACTATTATAATTGATCGGTCAGTTCGTTCAGTGCGGTGGGGCCTAGCGCTGTACATGAATGCCTCGAACTGGGTGAACGGAGGCGCATCGCTCCCGGATGGACCCACCGGCCGCGGCAGGGTGAGGGTCATCACGCCACTCTCGACGAGAGTCTCGTTCCGTGGAATTGGGAACACGGGTGCTGCGTTACAGAGAATTCCAGGAATCCAGAGACTCCCTGCGCCTGATGGTCAGGCGTGTCCACAGTGCGTACTGTACACTTGGTCGGAACGTGCCGACACCTAGTTCCGTCCTTCCCCAGCGCAGTGGCGGTGAACTGCGGCGGTGGAAGTTCTGGATCCTTTGGCAGCGTTTGGCACGCTCGGGTTCTGGGCGCGATGGGGGGATCCGTTCGCCACCGACTCTGCGCCGTCTCTGTTGCCATCCGCCGTGGGACAAAGTGGATCTCGCGCGTCGTCGTCGATTGCTCGCGTTCGACTCGAACTTCGAGGGCTCTTGGATTTCATGGATCGCTCGTGGCCTGTTCCTGGCCCTGGAATCCAGCCAGCCCCTGGGGAATTTACGCAGAGCGGATTCCTCTCGGATTTCGTGCCTGCGCCAGAGACCGTCGCGACCAGCTGCTCAAATAAGGCAGCTTGAGTCGAGCATTGACCTGGGCTGGCAGCCACTGGATTTCCGACTGTATGGCATACGCACGCGAAATGGCTGTCCTGAGGAACTGGCGTTGAAGGTTCGTGTGGGCACTGTCGTACACGTCTAGTATGTAGCGAGAGAAGAACCCGTACGAGAGAAACCAGCCGCGTGGCTTTTGTTCGCTGTCTCCAGACGTCCGAAAAACGCCCAGTGTCAACGGCAACACTGTACTGTACTGCACAGCACAGTAGATGTCGCACCCACTTGTTCGTGGAAGCGACTGATTATGACGGCGTGACCTTGCCGCGCCGAGCTGGATCAGTTGAAGATCCTGAGGAACTCACCTTGCAACCTTAGAACCGTGGCGTTTTTCAACCGACCCTGACAGTGAATTCCAGCGATCCGGCCCTAACGCCACCCTGAGCGGGCAAAGCGTTCCGCAGACCGTAAGACACCCTCGCGCGCTCAACTCAGCCTGGTGGTATTATTACAGCTCAGATAGAAAGTGCCCTGCTTTCCCTCACCGATGGGTGGGACCGCGTTCGAGACGCTTCGTGAAAGTGTACGCTTCGGAAACGTTGAAGCCTTCTTCCCGTGGCGGCTCGATCGCCCATTGCTGCCGTTCAGGCGGGAGGAACACTGAACAGGACCGGAGGCTCTGGAAGCCGGGCGGTAGCGCCAATGGCCTCTACATGTCTAACTAACTGGTCACCCCGCCTCCTTCTCGGCGATTGCGAGACGCCCCGTGGCCTGGTCTCTTCAGCTCGAATGGTTTAATTTATACGCGTTATGCGTAGTGGGCGCACGTCGGAAACGCGAAGTCAGCAAGCAAAAATTCACGCTCCGGAAATCCCGAGGCGACAGCTCGGGCGCTGGGCGTTCTCGCCAACCCGTGCAAGGTTACGATGGTCCCACCGGCAGCCATCGCGGTCACGACTGGCGCATCTCTACCGGGCTGGAGCAAGGCCGGGCCATGGCACGGCGCCTCTGGGTAAAGCCCGTCCATTTCTGTTTACAGTGGGCGCGTGAGCTGATTTGGCCCGTCCGTGCGCGTAAGAACACCATCGGCCTTTCTGCATAACAGTTCGATCGTGGGACTCGGGAGATGTCAGCTGGCGCGGCGCTCGCCAGCGGATTCTTCTTTCCGTGCGCCCGTCAAGTGGATTTCCACTGCCACTGGCAGTGCCAGCCCACGACCACCCGACCGTGGCGCCCTCGCTGAGCCACAGTTCACGGCAGGATGGGCCTCCTCTCCTCTGATCTGTGCTACAGTCACATACCTGAGTCTCGCGTCGTAGGAGCTTCAGGCAGCGCATTCCGCAATCTTCCGCCACGCACGCAAAAGCACTACCCCAACACACACTCGGCCATGGACGCTCTGCGCTGCCAGTACGCCAGCAAGCCCTGCGAGCACCCGCGCAGCTTCAAGGAGAACGGCGACCCCCACCGCCTGTGCGCGTACCACCGCGAGCGCGCGAACGACGCGCAGCGCCGCTGGCACTCGCGCCAGCGCGCCGTCGTCGAAATGATCAGCGACTCGGGCGCCGAGGTCTCGGAGCGCACCAAGCGCCGCCGGCGAGCGGCCCAGGCCGCGCGGGTGGCCGCGCTTCTTGGTGAGGCCCACGTCCCGCGCATGCACCGCGTGCATGCGCGCCCCACCAAGGCCCACTCCCCCAGCGCCAACACCGCTATTACGAACGCCCAAGCACCGTCCTCGCCGCCCTCGGTCGACAGTGCGTCGTTCAGCGCGATGCTTCGAGCACCGTTTCTCCCGGAATCGCTGGCGATGGCGAACCAAGCTGTGGGCGGCGACGACCACCGACTGAGCGTCGAGGACCGCGCGCTGCTGGACGAGCTCCTGCTGTGCATGGACGCCACCAAGTCCATTGTCAGTGTGGACAGCACGCACGCTACCGGCTTCTTCGACAGCGCGTGGCCGCCCGTGAGTAGCGCGTTCGCCATGTCGACGGCGCCATACTTTGTGTAGAATTTCGAACACTCTCAACCCACATAACTTACTGAGTGAATGAACGGAACGTATGAAACGAACACCCCAAGGCCGAGTCTCGCATTCCCTTGGTTCGGTCCCCACCTCTGACCACAATGTAGCCGTGCTTTCGCCGAGTGGTACGACGTTCACATGAATCAGGTGGCCTGCTCGACAGTCTTGAAACTCTACCTTTGGAGGGCCTGAAGCCGCAAAACTCCTCATTCACCGAAGGCCTCAAACGCGATGGATCTGTGCTCTCAGTAAGAAGTCAGCCCTGGCCTCTCTACTCTGCTTCCCCCTACATATCACTCCCTGTACACAAAGCAATCCCGTAAACAACGGAGGCGTTGCAGTGCAATTCCTGCGATCCGCAGGACCGCGCAGGTCTCGCCTCGTTGACGACGGTCTTACCGGTACTGTAATAGGCTATTTCCCAGGCGCAAGCTGGCGTCGTCATGGCAGTTCTTAGTGGGCGCTTCTCTGTGAAGCGTGACAATGCCACGGCATTGGTGGTGCACGAGGGCACATGGACAGGCCGTTGCTGTTGACTGTGGTCCCGAGCGTGTTCGCCGAGCTGTCGGCGAGACCGGAACCCTCCAAGAAGTTCTGGGCAAGAACAGGTTCCCCGTGGGACCAAACCCTGCCCCGACAATCCGCTGCCGAGTGTCCTGCACCAGACTCCACTTGATTCGTACAACGTGCGGCCCGAATGGAGGCTGATTGACACGCTGGCCCAGTGGACACACACTGCCGTGTGGTCGCGACGCATGCGTTGGGCTGCTTTGAATCTGTTCGGCCACCACCTCCGCGCCGTCTCTGTCACCTCCCGTGCCATCCTGCCCGAGACCACCACTGTCTAAAGCCGGCCGTTCGTTGAGCGTTTGCGAAAAGCGTTTCGCCTCGGCGGTGAATTCTTGTAGTGGATTTCAACGTGCGAGAGACCGTGAGCGGCCAGAGCAGCGCCACCTGACTGAGCTGCGGGAGCCATTAGCCTGGGACCGATTGAACAGCACCCACCTGAGATGGCGTACTTGGTAGCTGAGGAGTCTTGGTTGATGAGTTAGACTCTCAGTATCGCTCAGCTCAGTCCAAGAGGGCAGTACTTCGTCCGGGTCACGGCGATGGGTGTAGATCTGTTGAACTCATCGAAGTAGAGTACTGCATCTCGGTACTTTGATATCATGCGATGCGCTCAAATCATATCTGAGCGCGCTGCCTTGGCACCTTAGAACCGTTGAACCTCTTGAACCGATCCAAACGGAATTCCCTGCGGGAAGACACTCGGTCCGGCATCGTAGTTGCGTTTGACTCGCTTTTCGGGGCTGGGCCGGCTTCCCGACTCGGCGCCTTAGGAAACCGGAGACGCCTCGAGAAAGTGGACACGATTGAACGTTGATGCAACCAGAGTCGCCTTGAATGCCCTCGATTCCATGCACCTGATCTCGTGTACTGGCCGCTGCGCTGGATTTCGTCCTGGTGTTTGACACGGAGACACTACGTACACGGCCTGCTCGTTTGCGTAAACCGCGACGGGTATTCGGACTATTACACTGTATGAGACGGCTTCCCTAAAAGGTACCAGTACGCTAAGTGCTTGATACTGTATTTTGGCCCTGTTCAAACCAGCTCCTTCGATAAGACGAACGCGATCCGAGAGCTGCCGGTTACACTGTACAGCCCACGCGCACAACCGAGCCAGTATGGTTCACACTCGCACAAGGCCGGGCCTGTCGTGGTGACAGTGGTGCGCCGGCAATCCCAGGAGACCTGTCTCTGTGCCATCGCGCACCATCGGGCCTTTCTCCCGAACAGGCCGTGAGTGGGATCAGCTGATTTTCTCCTCGTCAAATGGGTTGACGTCCACGGTGTGCCTCACAGGACGAGAGTTCTGGACGGACGGAGGTGGAGAAGCTCTTGGGCATATCTTCGCCTGGTACGTCGGTCATTCCAACCACCGAGTGGCAACAGTCTGCACCTCATTCCACAATCTACCTCCTGCCCGATTAAGCGCTTCCAAGTCCCCCACACAGCACCAGCAATGGACGCTCTGCGCTGTCAGTACACCAGCAAGCCCTGCGAGCACCCGCGCAGCTTCAAGGACGATGGCGCGCTCCACCGCCTGTGCGTCTACCACCGCATGCGTGCGAACGACGCGCAGCGCCGCTGGCACTCGCGCCAGCGCGCCGGCGTCGAAATGATCAGCGACTCGGGCGCCGAGGTCTCGGAGCGCACCAAGCGCCGCCGGCGAGCGGCCGAGGCCGCGCGGGAAGCTGGTGAAGAAGTCGGCGCGCCTCGTCGGCGGCGTCGCACGGCCATGCGCACGGCCAAGCTGCAAAGTCCGATGGCCACCCTCCAAGCCCCAGCCTCCCCACCTTGCATCGACAGCACCTCGTTCAGCGCGATGCTCCACGCGCCGTTTGCTCCGGAACCTCACGCGATTTCGATGCTCATCATGGGCGGCGACGACCAGCGACTGAGCGCCGAGGACCTCGCGCTACTGGACGAGCTCTTGTTGTGCATTGACGACACCAAACCTGAGGTCACCGCCACGGACGCACTCGTAGACGGCTTCTTCGACAGCGCGTGGCCGCCCGTGGGCATTACGGCGACCAACTCGGCACCCTTCTTCATCTAAATAATGCGAAATAACCACTCCGTGTCACCGTCAATGTCTGCGTAACACAGAACCCGCAGCTGACTGTAACTTCACCGGCCAATGGGTGACCCACAGGGTCGGCCGTCGCCTCGGAGAATCGGTGGTGGATATGGACGCCGTCCTCACGGCCAAGTGCACTGTCTCGAAACTCCGACGGCGCCGACTCCGACGGTTCCCTACTCTGACCCGGAAGCGGGAACCGACGATGATGATGATGATGATCCAGACTGGATGCGGCGGCGCTTCAACGAAAATCGAATCCGTGGCTCGCCACCGCGCTGACCACATCTCGTTCATTCCGTCGACGGTCGACAACGCTCAATGGCGGCGCCCAGCATGCAATCTCAGGGATAGATCAGCTTAATGCCTCGTCTTGCTCGCTCCAGCATGCTGCTGTCTTTACGGCAGAAAACGGTCGACCCACGGTGCCACATCGTTGCGAAGCAGCGCGCGGATCTGGCCGAGTTCTGGGCGGTTGTCTTGGGTGGAGGCCTGGAAACTGCATCGGGCATCCATCGCAATGTTCGGAAGCTATTACAGGCTGTTGTGGTGGCGTGGAACGTAGCCGCCTTGACTGACAAGTGCATGACGCTCAAGCAAATGTTTTCTCCTCTCTGAACTCTAAGCGTGCTGTAGCATGCTCTCACTTGCCGGGGTCCAAGTTATAGAAACAGGGTGGCGGTGCGCAGGTCTGTCCCCATGAGCTATTGGAGTACCGGGTACATTCATTGCGCTCAATAGACTTGCATTCTGTCATCATCATGCTGTGACCTGGGACCATCGCCAACGTTCAGGTGTTCCGAATCCTGTTGGCGTAGCATACTACGCTCGCTTGACGCCGCGAAAGGGACTACGATATCCTCAAACAACGTAGCAACGTCTAGCCACTCAGCTTTCATAGCTAACCACACGACGCCCAGGCTATCCAGCAGTTGTGAGCGCAGCGCGATCGTCGACTTGGCCCCGCATGCCATGTTGAAACGGATCGTTGGCTCCACTTTGAGCCGTGACTACGTCGTCCACCTGATTCGGAGCCCGCAGCCGGTGAAGCTTCCTTGGCACCCGTGTCGATTGCATTAGTTGCAGCCGCCGTCGCCTCTGATCTCGTGACGCTGTCGCACGTGCCGGCGGCACTGCGCGTTGTTGGCTCGCGTGCAGCGACGATGGAGCGTGCGGTCGTCCTCGTAGAAGCGGGCGGTGAAGCAGCCGTGATACTTGCAGCATGGGTGGTTCACGGTGGCGGGGTTGCAGTGGCCGTGTGGGTGAACGACTTGGTCGCGGCCGGAGCGTCGTCTTGTTGTCGGCGTAGGCGCCACGAGAAGACCAGACGTGTGTGCCATAGCTAGCCAACCAACGGGTTGATCAGCGCGATCGCGTGGGCGGCGCACAACGAACCGTGGATGGCCAAGACCCACGTGAAGTAGCCCACCACGTTGTCGCCCAGCGCTGCGATCGTCGGCTCGTACTGGATCAGCAGGAGGTAGTAGTGCAGGTACATCACGTAAAAGAAGTAGACGCTCGAGAGTGCGTGGAGCGCGAATAGCTCGGCCCACACGAGCGTGAACTGCCACTTGGACAACTTGATCGCGCACGGCGTGTTCCGAGACCGTAAAAAAAGATTGAACTGCACTTCGTCGCTCGGTGTTCCTCCGCTGCGCAGTAACCGACGACACGCTCGGGCCGTGAACGGGATCCGGTGGCGCAGACTCGTTGGGAGCCGCCGTCGCCGCGATCCGCAACGTTCGCCTGTCGACCGCTGACGAGTTGAGGCAGGTTCATCGCGCGACGATATTTCGTCTTTCGTGAGCTGTCCGTCCCAGCCACGTCGCGCCATGTCGTAAAACATTCTGTCACAAGCGCAACACAGCCCCCGGACCAAACCCAAATCGAGCCAAAATCAGATGAAACTAGATAAACGTGCTTACCCGCTTGTCCGACGGCAGTCCGCTCTGGATCCGTCTACATGATAACCGATTGACGCCCAACGGGGCATTACATGTCGCCGAATGTCCTTCTCTTTCCGTGTTCGTTCCGGGTCGGGAAACGACAATCGACGAGCCACCGTCATCGTCATAGCTGATGGACGTTGAGCGCGAGCCGTATGGGTGTCGCCCGGGTGCACGATCTCTTCTCAATTGTAGGTACGTGAGCGGCGTATCGTTTTCCCGGATTTTGCCCAGAAGGACGGGGCCACGGCTCAGCACATGATGCCACGGCTCAGCACATGATGCCACGCACGGTCTGGTCTCACAATCGAGAGCAGAAGAACGGAAACGCGATCGAGTCGCCCACTCACGCCCGTTAGACGCGTCTCTCGTCGTCTTCTCGCGCGAGCATCGGCCGCGCGTCGCCCGCCGCGTCTTCCCGCCGCCGCTCGTACCGCTCGTCGTATCGCTGCTCGTCGTATCGGTCGGCGTAGCGCTCGTCGTATCGCTCATCGTATCGCTCGTCGTAGCGTTTGTTGTCGTAGCGCTCGTCGTAGCGCTCGTTGTAGCGCTCGTCGTAGCGCGGTCGACCAGGGGCGTCACGCGCATGCTCGGCGCCGTTGTCCTCGGGACGGTACACCATGCGCGGCGGCGGCGGCTCGTCGTAATACCGTCCGTGCGACGGCTGCGCAGCCTGCGTGTGCGACCACTGCGCCTCGTTCGCGTAGGACGGCGCGTCGGGCGCATGCCCGTGGTGCTGCTGTGGCGGATACGCGGGCGCGCTCGGCGCGGGCGGCCCGAGCCCGTCGTTCGGGCGGCGCTGCCGCAGCATCATCATGACCTCGGCCAGCGCCGGCAGCTCCGGCTGCCCGAGGAACCGGCGCTTGGGGCTCGGGCTCGGGCTCGGGCTCGGATTCGAATTCGCGTGCGGCGCGTGGTGGTGATGCGATGGCGGCGCCGTGGCGACCGGGGGAGGACGAGGAGCCGGAGGCGGTCCAGGCGCCGGAGCAGGAGGCGCGTAGCGCTGCTGCTGGTAATGCTGGTACTGCTGGTACTGCGGCGTGGGCTGGTACGGGGTCGGGTGCGCGGGGCGATGGGCCGCCGGCGCGTGGGCGTCCGGGCCCGCGGGGGCGTCCGTGTCGCCGCCCGAGTCGTCGTCGGGCGCGCGGCGCTTGCCGCCGCTGCGGCGCCGCGAGTGCCAGCGGCGCTGCGCGTCGTTGGCCTTGTTGCGGTGGAACGTGCAGAGCCGGTGCAGCGAGCCGTCGTCCTTGAGCGACCGCGGGTTCGCGCACGGCTTGTTCACGTACTTGCAGCGCGCGTCGTCCATGGCGCTTAGTTCGCTTGGTCTCTCCTTTCAAAACACTGGGGAAATGGAGGGGAGGGAAGGGGGGAGATATATGCGAGAGGGGCCAGAACGCAGTACCGGTTTAGGAGGTCGGTAAAACCGGTTTTGAGCGAAGAGACAGTGGATGTCGGTGGCAGCCACTGAGCGCGGGAAGGGAGGATAGTGTGGTGTACACTAAACTAGGTAACACCATTTGGGAGTGCCCATCAAATATATCTCACGCCAAAAAGGAGATCTCTCTGTCTGGGGTTCTGCTGGTTGGTGCGGCGGGTGGGTTCGGTGGGTCGCGGTACAGGTGATACTGAAGGATCTGGGGAACGAGGCGAAGGATGGCGGAGGAGATTTTGATCTTCGATTAGATGGTCACTAAACAGATAGGGACAGTAGCTGGTCCCTTGGCGGGCCGAGGCTGGACTGGCTGTTTTGAGCGCACCGTATCAGAAGTTCACGACGCCACACGCGTTGCCTTGCGCTTCATCTTAGGTGATCTCCTTCGATGTGGGGTGTGTGGATGAGGAGCGAGCCAGGGTCCGAGCGACCCTTCGGGAGCCGTGGCGTGATAATACGTGGTCCCTATGGACTCGCGCAGGGCCTGACGGTAGCGCAGTCTCCGAAATTGTCCCACCTTGTCATGGAGGAGCCTGGGACACAACCGGAGTCGAAACATGTGTAAGATGACCGCATCCTCCTCATTGGGCGCGTGACGCGAACTTACAACGTGGCTAGCCGTGTCATGCGAGCGATGTCGGCAGGTACCACACTGAGCATTGTGTCCTCTGCAATGCCTCCGCTAGCGCTCCGTTCGGTACTTTTTTGATTGGGTTGTGCGATACGTCTCCATGATAGCAATTCATCCCATCGTTAGCTAAAAGCACACTGGAAAAGTAATGCCCTGTGCTCCACACTTCCAGTATGCCAAGCTGTGAGGCCAACGCTCCCTTTGCAATGAAGTTGATTTCATTCGAGGACAAGTTGCTATCCATGTTAAAGAAATGATCAGCGCGTCAACATCAAACAGAGGAAGCGTGATATCGAACTCACAAGAGGTTCAGCCCCGATGGCAGCCCCCAGAGAGTGACATTCTGGATACGGTCGACGGAGAGATCGCTGCGCGCAAAACGCGGAGAGAATAGTGAGTGTACAGTGAGTGTACAGTGCGTTCATCCATTGCCTGGTCGCTCAGCGAAACGCATACACTTGAATCATTTGTGGAAACTTGGCGATCGGTAACGGGAGTTTCGTCAGCAATGTGTTGCGAAGAAACGTGAAGACAGACATCCACAGCAAGTAGCCCATGAGACGAACGCTCTCCACTCGGTACGCAACGGACCGGCGGCGTACAAAGATAGCAGGCTCCGGAATGTAAAGTTCGCCGTGCCCTCCTGTGGTGGCGGCGGGTACTTGACATTCTCGAGCCGGATAGTGATGAGGTTCTGGTGGTTCGCGAAGAATGTCGACGGCAGTTCGAACGGCACGACCTCGCCGCGCGGCACGTACTTGTTCGCGGTCGTATACCCTTCCAACCTATACGATAAGTTCTTGGCTTCTTCGTTGTCGGCGATGCTGATGTCCGTGAGCACCTTTGCGCGGTCGGCGTCGCCCACCCAGGCCGCCACGCGCGAGGCGTTGTGCGTGAAATGCGGCAGCGCCGCGCCCCAGGCACGGATGTCTTGGGCCGGCGTTGCGTTCGTAAACAGTGATATGTAACAACTCTGCATGTACGAATCGGGCGTCGGGATGCACTCGAAGCCATATTTGTCGCCGCGAAGGCACGCGCGCGCCGCGGGCGCCGTGGATGCGCCGCACTCGCCGACAAACGCGGACGGGAAGAAGACGCAGAGACTGGCGGCGGTGCACGCGGTCGGGCAGCTCGTCGTGAGCACGGGGCGCGTGACGTTGGAAAGTTCGCTCCCGTCGGCGCCCGCGGGGCACGTGACCGTGGCGCTGGCGCTGGCGGCGTCGCCCTCCGCGAGCGCGCGCAGCGTCATGGGCGGGGGGGAGCCGTCTCGAGAGCGCGAGGCGAACGCCGCGAGCGCCGCGAGCGCCATCGCCAGCGCCAAAAGAACGAGCACGCGTCGCTGCGGGCCGGAGGTCACGTCCCGCGCCATCGTCGTCTCAGAGGCGAATGAGCCGCGCTGTGGAGCGCCGCGCGCCGAGAGTCACGCGAGGTTACCCATGGTGGGTCCACATACTCGGTCTCATCTCCATGTCCTATTCAAGTGCCTGGAATTCCTGGAAGGGAAAGCTGATATTCAGCCAATCGGTAAACGGTACCTAGATCCTAGGCTTCTCCCCCATGTGGTCCTAGACTAATTTGGATTAGCATGGCCTTGCCGGGGGGATGGGGCGTCGGATATGACACACATTCTCACGACACTCGGAGAATGTTTGTGGTAGCAAAGAGCTCCACGAAGCCAAGCCTCCACAACCGGATTCCTCCCTCCGTGGCCAAGACGATGCGCGCCTCGGGTCTCTTCCGCGGCCGCGCGCGCGTGGCGGTGGCCGCGGCGCTTCCGTTCGCGTTCCGTGTGCGCGAACATGACGCGACGGTGGTGGACGCGCCGCCGCTTGCGGAGAACGAGCGCGTCGAGAAGCGCTGGCAGCTCCAGCAGAGCGCGGCGGCGGCGCTCCACCGCGTGCAGCTCCACGTGCCGGGGCTCACGTACGTGACGTACGACGCGCGCGGCGAAGGGTCTGAGACCATGGCGACGGTGCGCGTCTCCGGCGACTCGCGCGAGATCGTCGAGTGCGTCGAGGTCGTGCCGCTGGCGCCGCACGGTGTGGAGCTCCGGTGGAAATCGCGCGAGTGCGAGCATGTGCGCGGCCATCTGCTGACGAGCTTGTCACTCGCGCGGGAGGCGCAGGTGAACGAGTTGCGCACGCGCGGCCGCGGCACGGTCGTGGTCGAGGACGGCGTGCTGGTGACGGACTGCGAACACGCGAGCCTGGGTGTCGCGGCCGAGGGCGCCGGGCAGACGTTTGTGACGAGCCAGCGCCACGACATGAACCTGCGCGAGCTGCATCTGTCGGCAGTCGGAGGTGGCGAGCTCCAATTTGTGGGCCCGGAGCAGCTCACGGTGCGTGATCAGGCGCTGCTGGAGGTGGCGGGGGAAGCGAAGCTGCGCGCCTTTGTCGGCCGCGTTGATGCCAACTTCCTGCGGTCGTCCGTCGCCGTAGCGAGCGAGATCAAGCTACTCTCGACCGGCGGCATTCACGCCAACAAGATCAAGACCAACATTTTGGGCGACGGTGAGGTTGTGTACGAAGGCGATGGACAGTGCCGCGTCCAGCGGTCAACGATTGTCGGCTCCGGCAAAATCGATACGCGTGGCATTGAGTGCAAGGAGGCCTCGGTCGAAGTGTACGGAGAGGCGGACGTGACCCTGAACGCGTCTGACAACTTTCAAGCTCGTGGGTGGAGCTCAACGAAGGTTAGATTTGTCGGCGAGAGGCCAGACGTGATGGAGGGGAACTCCGTCTCGCTGAAGGAAGCACCATCCATCAAGGTCGCGACCGGAGAGCGAGCTGTGGATCCACCACCGAGAGAAGCGGCGTTCACGGCGATCCAAGCTATCTACGAGTCCAACCTGGGCGCGTTCAAGAGCACCACAGGAGTGCGCAAGATCGTGCAGTACTTGATGAGCGCTTTGGTAGACAAGAAGGCCAAGGTTGAATCGGAGAAGAGTGCTGTCGGAACTCCTAGCAAGGAGTAACGCGAAACGAATAGCGATGCCCTTATCCTGCTGCTTAGGACGCACATTACGTTCTATGGCTGGGCAATCGAGGGACCCGACAACACTTCAAGAGGGTGTTTTACGAGGACATTTAGATTTGGCGAACGCTGCTTTGTGTGAAGTGGAACCACGCGTCTAACATCTCGACGAACTCGGCGTCCACCGACAAGCTGGGTTCTTGCTTGGTGTTGTACTCCATCACGAGTGCTGTGAGTCCCTCGATGTCTTCATCACTGAAACCCAAGTCGAGGCCCAATTCTGCCACTTGGCATTTGGTCAGCTGCTCGTGAGAGGAGACTTTGATCTCAGAAGTATCGAGTGGCTCAGACTTGATCACGAGAGTATCCTCTGGACCGGTGGACGAACGACGCCGCTTCACGGACCCTGCTGCTCCGTAGATCTCTCTGTCCGCAGTCGCCATCAGCCGTGCCAGCACACGACGCTCAAACGCAGTTGGCGGCTTTGTGGGCGTACGCGACGCGCGCGAGGATTCTTTGTGGCGACTGTGCCAGCGCCGCTGGGTCTCGTTGGCCCTGTCGCGGTGGTACTCGCAGAGTCGGTGGAGCTCGCCACTGTCTCGACGCGCTCGTGGGTTCTCGCGGTTTGTGCTCTGGTACTGGCAACGGGCCTCCTAGGCCATGGCGTCTTTCGTGATGTACCCTGCAGCGGATCGTCCGCGAAATTGGCAAGTGAAGCCAGCCACGAATGCCTGCGGTCCAGCCGCGACCGCAACGATCAGCAGCTCCATACTCCTTGGACCACCCCGCACGCCAACCCGCCAATGGCGCACCGCCCATCCCTTCCCGCATCTCAGAGAGGACAAAGCCCAACCCAGTGCTCGGCACCCGCAGCAAGCTTCGTGGTTGTAGGTCTGGGTTCGACAGGTTCTTCCCTGGGTGCAGTGCACGGCTTTTCGAACAATAGTTCCCAAATCAGCCACAATACGCGGTTACAGCTCCACCATCGGATTGCTTTCCAGAAACTGACAGAGCTGTCCCAAGAAGGACCTGTTCAAATAATAATCGAGTCGCGAAAATGTATCCACTACTCCTTCTCTTCGAGACTGGACTGGCCACTGCCTACGCACAGTCTCTGCACCGCTTTGCGGTCCGCTGCCAAGACGGCACGAGGCATCGAACAACAGACAGAAACGGACCTGAGATCTCTCGCCGCCTGCTCTTGAGCCCTTGACGGCCAAGGGCTCAAGAGCAGGCGGCGAGAGATCTCAGGTCCGTTTCTGGCGGGCCTCGCAGACGCAAAGCCACGCAGAAACGAGACAACTGGATCAGATTTGAGAGGTCGGTCAACACGGAACTGCGTGTGTCGTGGACGCCCCCTTCAACGTGCGACGACACGTCATGCACGGCGTTGCGCGCGAGTGGCGACCGCAAGCGTCGTCAGAAACGCGGCGCGCGATTTCGCCGCCCGAAGAACGGCGTTGTCCACAGTCCTGTCGAAAGTTTCGCTTTTTGTCGTTTTTGTAGCTGCACATTCACCTGGCGGGAAAGGGGGGGGGGGGGGG
>JAADWV010000700.1:0-16191 GCA_023336295.1 Pythium folliculosum | reverse complement strand
TCCGTGTTCGCGACGGGATAACACTGGTCTGGGTCGCGGCGATGTCCTACGCCTCCACCAAGACAACCAACAACTTTGCTGAATTTCAGGGTCTCATCACCGGCCTGCGTGCGGCTGTGGCCCACAACTGGCACCCCCTCATTGTCGTCGGCGACAGCAACATGATCCTATCGCTCATGCGACGGAAAAAGATCCCAAAGCTGCTTCTCTGTGGCCTTTATACCACCAAGCACGGCAAGCGGCGGCCTCTCTGCGCGTCACCGGCTGGCATCACCACTATCGCGCGCAGAACAAGATGGCCGACAAGGCAGCAAATATCGCGATGGATGCCCGGCGCAGTTTCCAGGCCTTCGCCCAAGACCCCCGACCTGAAGTCAGCCTTGTCCGGGAGCTCATCCACCATGATGTTGCGCCCTGGACAACCCGCTTCTTCTTATCTCCTCTCTCCCCGGATCGCCCGGAGGATAGCTAGGACACGCTCGCACTGGCTGGGGCTGGAGGATTCAGAATGGAGCCTCTGGCCACTGTCTCTGCCCAGCTAGCTGTTCGCAGGTAGCTGAAGGGTTATCGGGTTCTATCTTGTAACTAATACACCACACAAACACGACTCCCCCGCCGACCACCGAACACTCATCGCGTGCCTCCGAATCCAAATCCGTCGCACGCGGCCGCGTCAGCAACTGAATCTTTCCGTGGACGACCCGAAGCCGGTTCACACGCCGATATCTCGCCCTTGTGGCACAGCGGATCGGCCTTGATTTGATCTATGATCGGCGTGGCTATTTGAGTCTCACGGATAGTCCTGCCGTCAGTGACTGCCAGATCGAGATCAGCGCGATGGTCGCACAAAGACAGTATCGCGCTCGCGCGGCTTGCCCCGACAGATTCCACAGGTCTGTACATCTCCACCTCTAAAGCTATGTCGCCAGTGTCGCGGGCGATCCTCCAACAAAGAGCGTGACACTTGGGCCCTGGGTACGCGACTTTGCCGCATCCGCGCAGGTCGACCGACCGGATCGCGATGTATTCGATGTGTGTGGGATTGGTTGGACCAAAACCTCTCGGCAACGACCATGACGCCGGAACTGGCACTAGCACGCGCGCGTGTTTGCCCCGGGCGGTTGAGGATCGCACTGATGTTGCGTGCGATGACGTACTTCCACTTCGTCGTTGGGAGGTCAGCGTTTGGTACTACACGCCGTGGAGCAGCCTCCCAGACTCAGACTTCGCGACGCTCTCGTGGGTGACAAGGTCACTTAGAGTCCACGCGGCTCGGGCGTGGACCATGCCAGGCCTGCTGGTCCCTCCTTCAGTACAGTAGGTTGCTATACTGTGCACAGAACATGGGGGCCCGTAGAGCACCCATGGGTGGGTGCGAGTGGACTCGCTTCGTGAGTCACTGACACTGATCGACGCATCCTCAAAATTACACTGTGAATATGATGGTAGTAGAGTGCAGTGAGGGGGCCGACTAAGGCGGGTCCGAATGTGATGTGCGAGCGTCCCGGGGAAAGAATCCAGCTCGACGCCGTCTTGTTGCATTTATTGTTGCCACGCTGAATCGGCGTCGCTTGGCAGATATCAGGTCCTCGTCTCTCGCGTGTGCGCGTCCCTCAAGTGTGTGGCTGGTTTCGCGTGGTCGGACGACAGCTTAGACGCCCCGCGAAGACCGAGGAGAGAGCACGACTTGGCGCCCCTGAGAGTGCAGCAAATCGCGCAAGCGGCCGAAGGGTACCTGCCCCGGAACGTGCTCTGTCTGAGCGCTCGCGAGGGGGTTTGATTGTGGCACAGTTGCGTTCCGTGGAAAGCCTTGCGCGATCGTATCTGCGCATCACGATGCGGAATGATGACCGCAGAACGGAGCGTCTCCTTCTGTATGATAGACCGATTGCCAAGCTGCCGACGCTGCGCAATCCACCGTGCCATCCGGTACTTCCGGAAGCCATCACGCAGACCATGGCTATCATTGACGGCACCGGTGTGTCCCTACCTGTCCTGGTGTCCCTTTAGCTGGCGTAGCCGACGTACTGGATCAGACGTATGTGATTCCATGGGAAGACCGCCCTTGATAGCAATAGCAACGTACATCAAGTGATAGATAGTTTGACTCTCAGAGACTCTTGTTCGCGGGCGCTTTTTCAGCGACTGCGTTCTCTGCGCTCCACGTCGCCGAATTCTTCTGCGTCAGCATGAAGGTCTCGTCGTCGGCCACGCGGAGCTGGTTCATGCGGGTCCACATGTTGAACGTGGACTCGTCCACAGCCACGTTGGCTTCGTCGTCGGGGTTTACCGTCCTGAGGCTCAGCGACGACATCCTGTCGAAGGACGGAGACGGCAGCGAAAAGTCCGTGTCGGTGAAACTGACGCTCGACATGACGCTACCGTACTCGTCGTCGTGGTAGTCCGCAGGGAACGTAGGCGCCGTGTTTTCGGACGAGATCGTGTCGGTGGACTGCCGCCGGTACGAGCTGTCGCGGCTGAGCCATGCCATAAAGTTAGGCGACCGCCGCGGCTGTGAGCCCCCGGAGGACGACGTGTCGTTGCTGTAGAACCGGATCGTGCGGCCCGAGTCGGGCTCCTGCTCGCTCGCGGCCACGTCGCGCGCATTCATCTTGGCGGCCATCGACATACAGCTCTTGCACATGAACGTCGGCACGCGCACGAGACTGCCGTTCGGCTGTACGTGCGTGAGCTTGCGCTTGTCCACGCAGCGCGAGCACAGCGACTGCAGACACAGCCCGCACCGCGACGACGAGCGGAAGCTCGACAGGTTGCGCAGGCAGAGCGGGCACATCTTCAGGTTGTCGGCCTTGGTGACATCAAACACGTCCGGGAGCACGTGGCTCGCGAGCTTTGTCCGCGAGATGTATGCGAGCTTCTTGTTCTGGCCGGCGAGCATCGACCGCCAGATTGAGATTAGCGCCATGGAGGCCGAGAACACGGCGACGCCGTCGCTCAGCTTCCCTCCCGACTCCATGTACGCGCGCATGTACACTTCGATCGAGCCGTGGCCCGTGTCCCGGAAGACGTAGCACGCCGAGTATGCCGCCCGGACAAGCCCGAGGTGCGAGAGCGCGCCGCAGCCCGGCGGCTCGACCGAGTGGTTGATGATATACCCCATGCGTGTTCCGTCGGGCAGGATCTTGGTGCCGTTGCTGTCCAGGAAGATGACATCGCGCGGCGCGACGCCCAGGTTGTGGACAAACTGGCGCAGCAGCACCCACCGCACGAGAAGAAAGTGGAGCGGGTCGCTCTGGGTCGGCCGCGTGAGTGTCGCCAGCACGCGCGTGTCGGCGCCGTCGTCCTTGGTATAGGTCGTGCGCACGAGAAAGTCGGTCGACGTCAACGCGAGCTGGCCGTAGAGCAAGTCGTCGAGCGACCCGGCGAGCGTGCCGACGCCAATACACACCGGCAGCCGCCAGTACCGCGAGCCAAGCCCTGAGTGGGGCTCGTAGAGGTCCACGTGCGGCGTGTTGCCACCCAAGTCGCCCTTGCCCACGCGCTTGTAGATATGGAGGTTCTCGCGCGACATGACCTGCTTCCAGTTGGTCTTGTCCAGCACGCGGCTCTGTTTGTGCACGAAGTCGTCGTTCTCGGCCAGCGTCTGCTCCAGCAGCGCGTCCGAGAGCGAGTGGAGCTGCTGCTCCTGCGCCGGCGTGAGCCGCACGGGCGGGAACGGCTCCTTCTCGAGCGGGATCTTCATCGCGACGTGAGCTGTGTGGGGCGCGCGGCGAGCGAGTGAGGGCGGTGCGCGGAGCTCCGTTTCCGAGTGGCGTTGCGCCTGGAGCAGCGGCGAGACCGTGGCGGGCGGGCAGGCAGCAGAGACCACTGACGCATTGAGGACTCGGGCAGCCGGGACGGCGTCGCGGTTCCCTCGCGTTCGCGAGGAGGAGCGTTCCACGCATCGACAGCGACTCAACCAGACGGAGGAAGGACAAAATTGGCTCGTCTTGACGCCAGTGTCACGCATAAAAAGGCGTCCTGCGGCAGCAGCTCCGGAACTTGAAGTGAGACTGTGAATCTCTTTCAAAATACGGTATATGTATCCTATCATTTTGAGGATACGTCTGTATATCTCACCTGATTTTGGTAAAATGCGCCACATCCACCGTGGCGCTCTCACCTGTTCCCGACATCTTTGTCGCGCCACACAACGCCGGCGTGGACGCGTTGAAGATCTGCTCGCGAAGAAACGGGAGGCCCAAGCCACCTCTCGAAGGGGAGCCCCTGAACATCTCTCCTTTGTATTCACAGGGCGACAGCCCTTGGGACTTTATGGAAGAAGACTAGGTTTGGAGGCGGCCCCGGATTTGAGAGCACTGCCACGTTGAGACTAACTGTACATGAGTCGTCATGGTGTGAAGGGGGAGGCGCTCCCTCCTTGTTTGGGCGATCCAGGCCCGGGCACAGGATACTCTTCGGGAAGACCGTACTCAGGATGTGGCCCATTTTTCTCGATCCAGTGGATCCACTGGGTCTGTGCATCGCAGCCGCAGCTTTACAGTACTGTTCAGTGGACAGTAAAAGTACAGTGTACTGGTACAGTTTGTTCGCCGAATAAGCCGCTGTACAAATCTGATCAACCTTCTATAGGTGATGTTCTGGAAACTATTATCATTTGAAAATGTATCATTACCTAGAGGTGAGACCACATTGACTGTGTTTCACTATATCAGCGGGGTGGCTTATTCGGCGAACAAACTGTACAAACAAAATCTGCCGGCGCTCGTCAGACCTGCGGCGCATCCACTCACATGGCGTGATGGCTTTCCCGCAGTGTGCTGGCAAACACACGCGAAAATCAAGGTTTTCACCAAGTGCAGCGGACCGACCATCCGTCAGGGGCGAACACTATACAACCGGGGCCCATCCATCGTCGTGCCGAACGCGGCAAACCTGGTGGTGCGCGGGTTATGGACGTTGTCGTTGCACACACGACCTTCACGCGTGTGTACGGCGCACTCATGATCGGTGCTGACCCCGTCACAGACTCACAAGAGCCCCGAGAATGGGAGCTGCACCGCACCATCGACGCACGATGCATTCCACAGCGCCGTTTGCACTCAATGTCGTGTTGCCTTCTGCTGATCTGCGTCGACACGTCTGGCAAGGAGGGCGGTGTATGATTTGTCCTTTCCCATTCACCCGCCCCATCCAGGAGCGCGTCTGGGGCGTCATCTTCGAACTGCTTTGCACAGCTCTGCGTCACGGGACGCAGAGTCTGCGTGAGTACCACGAACCGGGATCGGCCCAACCAGTGCGCGTTCGATTGTGCGTGTTCCCATTGTTCTCGCCACCGCGTTGCGGTTGCTCTCGGTGGAGTCACAGCCGAGTGGCTTGTCGTGTAGCACGAGTCTTTGCGAAAGGCGCTGGTCTTCCCGCTAGAAACAGCGGGAGGATGATCCCGTGGTGTCTCCGAGCTTGTTTTTAACTCTGTTTGGCCCCTACTCGTCCAAGCCTTTCGCGGTGCGATTCATCGTTCCGTTTTGTTCAGGAGACGCCCTCCGCGGGCCCCTCAGCGGGCAGTTGGGGGAACATCCGCGTGCGATTGCGCCCCCGGGATTTTGAAGGTGATTGGTGGCTCGCACACTGAGAGCATCATACTGTATGTACGCGTGCTTTCCGCGCGAGCAACGTAGGATATCAGACACGGGAGTGCCCGACCGGGAATCCAGTCACTGGCAATGGCTGGGTTCAGACAAGAGGTCCAGAACCTGGACTCGAGCGCGAGGGAAACTTGAGTTGAGATCACGATTCAATGGACTCGTCTGAAGCCATATCTAGCCCAGCGATCTCTGCCAGGAATGCGTGCATGTCGGGGATGAAGGCGCCTATCGACGCGTTGAATACTACCGGATTGGATTTTGATGTCTCTGAACAGGCTAGTACATCTCTCCGTGTGGTCGAGCGGGCTCACGGCGAGCCTTGGGCGGTAACCCTGGATACCTCGAGCCCTCTGGTGTCGCTCCGCTCTGCATGGTCATCGAGTACGCTTCCTCGTTTGAGACTCGTAGCCTATTCATCTTGCTCCACATCTCGAAGTGCGTCTTGTCCATCGCGAACTCGGCCTCGTTTTCCACGTCGCCGGTCGCGACGCTGCGCGTGGGGTGGAGCAGAAACGCCGGCGACGGCAAAGACATATCTGCCGAGCTCGCATAGCTGTGGGCCGTCGATTGGGATCTTCGCGCGGACTGAGGCGTGGTCGTGTGGTTATACTGTCGGCTGTACGAACCATCTCGGCCAGGCCACGCGTCAAAGTGGGGCGACGCCCGCGAGCCCCTGGAAGACACTGACGTGGTGTTGCTTTGCATCCGGATCGAGATGTTCACTCCAGTAAGCTGCTCGCTCGCGGCGACGTCGCTCGCGTTCATCTTGACCGCTGTCGTGATGCAGGTCTTGCACACGAGCGTGGGGACGCGCACGAGGCTCCGGTCGCGCTGGATATAGGTCAGCTTGCGCTTGTCTACGCACCGCGAGCACATCTTGGTGTGGCAAAAGTCGCAGCGCGCGTGCGAGCGGAAGCTGGAGAGGCTCTTGAAGCACAGCGTGCAGCTCTTGGCGGTGTCGACTCGGCCCCTGGACGAATCCGATGTGCGCTTGTTCACGAGATTCGTGCGCGCCATGAACGCGAGCTTCTTATTCTGGCCGGCGACGATGTAGCGGTAGATCGAGATCAGAGCTGAGCTCGCCGAGAACACAGCGAGGCTGTCGCGCAGTCGTCCTCCGGGGTCCATGAACGCGCGCATGTACACTTCGATGGAGCCGCGACCAGTGTCGCGAAAGGTGTAACAGGCCGAGTACTTGGCACGAACGAGTCCGAGCTCCTTGAGCTCGCCACACCCTGGGACGTCGACGGACTGGTGGATGATGTAGCCGATGCGGTCGCCGCTGGGCAAGATCTTGGTCCCCATGCTGTCCAAGTGGAGAACGTCGCGCGGAGACACGAGCGTTCTGTGGAGAAGCTGGTACAGCAGCGTCCATCGCACGCTCATGGACCGCAGCGGATCCATCTCGTTGGGCCGCGCGATGCTCGCGATCACGCGCGTGTCGGCGACGTCGTCCTTAGTATACGTCGAGCGGGCCTTGTACTCTTCCTGCGTGGGCGCCAGCGCGCCGTACAGCAGATCGTCGAGCGAGCCCGTGAGCGTGCCGACGCCGATACACATCGGCAGGCGCCAGTACCGAGACCGCGGCTCCAGACACGGTCGTGACAAATCGACATCGGGTGTGTTGCCGCCCACCGTGCCCCTGGGTGTGTGCTTGTAGATCACGATGTTCTCGCGCGACATGACCTGCTTCCACAGCGACTTGTCCAACGAGCGGTGGCTGCGCACCACAAAGTCGTCATTCTCGGCCAAGGTCTCCTCCAGCAGCGTGTCCGAGAGCCACTGGAGCTGCTCTTCCTGGCTGCGCGACAGCGTCACGGGCGCGAACGGCTCGTGCTCGAGCGGGATCTTCATGGACGCGGGCGGCGGTCGCTAGGCGTGGGCTATTCAGTGTGGGGGATGCGTGCGGGCGCCAAGCGCGTGTCTTCCCTGCCGACGTACGCGAACTGGTGCTGTTGAATAAGCCGCCACAACGTTCAGCACGTGGTTATCGGAGACCGTCGATCTCCATGAAGAGAGCGAATGACGACGATGCAACGGCGCCCACATCAGCCAGGCGTGGTCGCTCTCGGGGTTCGCTCGCCCCGTCTGGTGAAGACGGGGGAAAGACCGCGGGACACTGTGCAGGAACGAATCCAGCAGCCACTGTGAGGTTTTACAAAACAAGGCACTTTGCTGGAAAGAAATTCACACACTTCGTGGACAATATGCACCTTGTAGTGTGAAATCAGCGATGAAGTGATCCTTTCCAATGGAAAGTTTCCATTGCTCAGGCCTTCACGTTTCAACGAAACAAGGTGGGTTGGAAAAGCTCCACCAATCCCACAAAGCATCCGAACACCATTCAAAGGGACGAGTTGGCGGGAAGACCCCGATCGTCCCGGGACTCGAACTCTGAGCGGCACACTGATTGAGAGCGAGGGACCAGGAAGTCCTTCAACACCGACACTTGAATGTGACACTCAGGCACGATGACGCAGACCTCCACCGACTGTGAAGGTCGGTGGCAGTGCCACTGGCACCGTGGAGTCCACGGTAGAGCACACGGTGCACCGAAGAGCTAGACCAGCGAGATCACACAAGGTGCATGATGGGTCCGAAGTTCGGACTCCGAACTCTCGGGAACTTCCCAGTCCGAAGGCAGTTGACTCGATGAGCCGAATACATCGCGGACTGTATGGGGGACATCACATAGCTCTGTAGCGTTAATGACGGCTGCACATGCGTGGGCCTCCGCTCGGTTCGCGTGCCACGCGGCTGGGCTGGTTTGTGCAGCTGCGGCACAAGCTTCGCTCCGAATCGGAATCAATACTGTATCCCAGCTGGATCTCTCGAGGTGATATCAGCTGCTGTTGTCTCTCTTAAACACGCTCACATGTCAACTTCAACACGAAACACACAGTCCAGTCCAGCGATGATTGAGGTAAGATTAGCGTACTCGTCGCAACCGCTGTGGGTAACTTCGGTTTCGACGTCTCCGTTTGCTATAGCCACTTAGGCCATTGCTAGAAGTGTCCAAGCGCACTTGCTTTCGCCGTTGGGCCACCATGTCGTCGCTTTTCTGTTTTCATCAGCTTATAGGTTTCCTCTGCATCGACGCGGAGCTGGTTCATCCGCAGCCGTACATCGAAGTCGGCGCCGTCAGCAGTAAGCTCGGTCGACGCTGGTCATTGGATCGAAGATCGCATCGCCGAGCCACCAGAACTTCTCCTCTTGCTCGCGAGAGAGATTTACAGGCGCGAACGGCTCTTCTCCACCGGGATTTTCATGGCACCTTCCTTGTCCCCCAAATCGACGTCTACCGCAGCGGAGACCGTGGGGTTGTAGAGTGAACAGTGAAGGCTGGGCTGGCCTTGCAACGTGGGTGGACTCGCCACTGGCGAGTCACCAGCGGCGCAAAGGAGGGGGGCGCCTTCGTGCCTCCCACTTCAACGAGTGAGCCCAGTTGGCTGCCGCCGGGAGATGGGTGCGCTTTTCCTTCCTTGAGCGACTGGCGACAGCGCGCCATCGTCACTTGAAAGAGAAGGATCACACAAGATCCGACCTGTTCACTCTCGGAGATGCAACTGCTTTGTGGCGACTCCGCCACGAATCGCGAGCGCTCAACGCTGGTCGATCGGCGGGCATAGAGAGAAGCATACCCGCCAGTTGCAACGCTGCTTCCCGCACCGGGGGAGCTTCAACCTCATTGATGAGTACACCTTGTTTTGGAGCGAAGGATGGTCTCAGTTAACGCACAATCTCTCTTGAAGTTCCAAAAAGGGCGCATCATATCAAGTGCTCATCGAGCACCATTAACCTTGTTTTGATATGGGAGTGATTTGGCGCCAAGTGCACGAAAGTTCAGATGAGCGATGATGAACCCAGTGTTTATTGAGAGACGCACCTTCACATCGTCAAGCCGAGGGCAAAAGGCTTTTCCTCGCTGCCACGAAGTCATCAACCGCAGAGTGGTGGAACTTGGCTGCATGATACCCTGGCACATTCAGAGTGCCTGGCGCCAGCGGTTACGGTCGTGGCAGCCACCTGGCTGCCAAGCTCAGATGTTCAGTGCCACCAGACAAGTGGACTTTCATGGGGAGCCAGGACCCGAGAGAGCGGGGTCTGACGCTCTTGAGCTGGACTGCGGCGTTGTCGCTACCGATTCCGTGAACTCCAGACCGCCCATAAACTGGCGGCGTGCAAGCGCCGTCGATTTTACCACGCTGGCCGCGCACGTGAAGGAAAAACGCACTCGTCGTCTCAGGTTCGACAGGAAGAGCCACACTGGTGGGGCTGGAATCTGGTACACCCGCCCTGGCCCAACTGGGTTGAAGTCGCCGTTGGCTACAGTGTAGCTTCCACCAACCAGCAGAGCGTACTGTACGCCGCAGTTGTCTCCAATGTTCTCCTCGCACGACGAAGAACGCAAATCACACGTGTCTTCGGGCTCCTCACGCTTACATGCAGCAAAGACATGCAGCCGGCATTTGTGCCGACAACGGTGCATGGTCGTTAGGTACAACCTGGTTGGGCTTCAAGGCAGAGCAGCGACTCCGTGGATCTGCGCGAGTTGATGTTCAAAGCCCATGGACCGGCGCGACTCTGTCTGCCTTCGCTGCCCTACCGTATGGCACAGATTCGGTCGCTGTCGCTTTCACCGCAAGCCACACCGGAAGTCGCACGCAAGGTTGCTTTTCTCGCGGAAAGCGTCCATCAAACTCACAACCACTTTACGTGATCGGTTGCACGCTGTTCATTCCAGAGCTCAGCGTCACTTCAAGTCTGCGACAGGGGAAGTCGCCTCCCTGCACGACTGAACTCAAAAGCGATACCCCCACCGTTGGATTCTGTATGCAGAACGACGCGAGATAAGTCGCGGCGTCAGCACATGCGTTCTTCCCTTACACACTGGAGTGGATTGGCACTGCTGATAAGGCGCGATCGTCGCTGTCGTCAGAGCTGTCTCCTTACGACAGTGAGGCAGCGGCTGTAGAGTCTATTCTTCTCGCCATGTCCATCTGAACTGTTTGGTCTTGTTTGCTCAATTTGCTGTCCATCGTTCCTACTCTTCCCTCACGGAGGGCGCGCCGAGTGCGTCGCTTCTGTCGTGAGCATCGGCGTGTCGTCTCCCTCATCCGAAAGCCGCAGCTGCCCCATGCGAAGCCACGACTGCCACTCGCCGTCGTCGTCGTTGTCGTCGCTCATGGCCGTGATGTCCACGCCGGCGCCCACGTAGGACATGTTGCTGCTGAAACCGGACGCGACGGAGACAGCATCGCTGTCAAAGCTCCGACTGGACGTATCGCTCATGCGAGGCTGGGACTGGCTCCCGATCGTCGTCGTGAACGACGACAACGTGTCGCTTTGGTCGCGCATGCTCGAGCCGGCGTCGTTCAGTGGGCTCGCGGCGCGCACTCGCGCGGGCCGTCCATACAGTCGGCTATCGGCACTGTTCTGGCGGATGTCCCTGGCACAGCTGGGCACGTGTTCGTTCACGGCGATGTCGCTAGCGTTCATATTGGAGACGGTTGTGAGGCAGCTCTTACATATCCGCGTCGGCACACGCACGAGCGTGCCGCTGGACTTGACGTGCGTGAGCTTGCGCTTGTCGACGCACCGCGAGCAGACCATCACGAGGCACAGATCGCACTTGACGAGCGAGCGGAACCGTGAGTTCGTGCGCAAGCACAGCGTGCAGCTTCTTGCGGCGTCGCCAAGCTGTTTGCCATGCGGGAGACCTGGATCCGAGGTCGACCCCGTGAGCTGGTTGGTGCGCGCCACGTACGCGAGCTTCTTGTTCTGGCCCGCGATCATGAGGCGCCACGCCGCGATCAGCGACATGCACGACATGTACACGGCGAGACTGATGCCGAGGCTTCCGCCCGTCTCGATAAAGCCGCGCATGAAGAGCTCCAAGGAGCCGTGGCCCGTGTCGCGGAAGACAAAGCACGAGGAGAACTTGGACCGAATGACGCCCAAATGTGTGAGCTCGTCACAACCCGGGACGTCCACGGACTGTAGAACAATGTATCCGATACGCTCGCCGCTTGGCAGCACGCGTGTGCCGATGCTTTCCATGTTGACGACGTCGCGCGGCGTGACGCCCAGGTGATGGACGATCTGATGCATGAGCGACCACCGCACGAGCAGTGCGCACAGCGGATCGGCCGCCGTGGGCACGATCACGTTCGCGAGCACGCGCGAGTCGGCGGCCTCGTCCTTGATGTAGGTCGTGCGGATATCGGTCTCGGTCTTGGTGGTCGCCAGCAGCCCGTAGAGCAGGTCGTCGAGCGAGCCGACCATGGTTCCAACGCCCACACACGTGGGCACGCGCCAGTGCTTGGTGTGGGGCTCGCGCGTTGGCTCGAAGAGCGAGATGTCTGGCGTGTACCCGCCCAGATCGCCCTTGCCCACGCGCTTGTAGATCGACACGTCCTCACGCCGCATCACATGTCTCCACTTGGCCTTGTCCAGCACACGGTTGTTGCGGACCACAAAGTCGTCGTTCTCGGCGAGCGTCTCCTCCAGCAGCGTGTCCGAGAGCCACTTGAGCTGGCGCTCTTGGTCCGGCGAGAACGCCACAGGCGGAAACGGATCGTGCGCGAGCGGGATCTTCATGTGCACGGTCGGCTGTCGGACAGGATGTGGATGGTGTGGTCGCTGCCTCGCGGTTTGTTGAATGGCTACTCGCGCGATCTCGGAGCCACAGGCGCGATCACTTCCTCTCTCGTCCCTCCTTCGCTGTACCTTGCCGATAGCGAGTCATTCCACCGCTGCTTCCTGCGGGGATCGGCAGAACTTCGGCCCTCGCTCTCCGCTCACTCTGACGTGTATTGGTCCGGAGCTTCATGATATCCGAAGGGGATGGGCACGAGACCTCGTGCGGGAAACGGAGGCCGTCTCTCCCGCACAAAAAACCCGAACACCGTAGGTGAGACCGTGGCGGGTGCTGGGCATGAGACCGCGTCACTCCAGGGTCGTGCACCAGCCAAAACCCGAGCGAGTTGACTGCTCAGCTTCACGGTGACCCGGTGAAGTTCACCGGGTACAAACCGCTCAGCAGCTGCGCAATTTCCTGCGACAACTTGGTTTGCCCGCGTTCAAGGCGTTCGCAACCGCGTTCGCTCCTCATCTTCCGCCTCGGGCGGCTTTGCGGCACTTGTTTTCTTCTTCCGTTCCAGGCGGACCACGTCGCGCGTGCTTGACGAGCCGCCATCACCCACATTGCGTCAGGTCGCCGAGAGACTCGACGGGAGCGAGGCTCAAACCGCGCACAGTTATCCTTCCGTGGATGGGAAAGACGCATCGGGATCGTGCGGGCTGGCCAGACGAGGCAGTATGGATATGCTCACAATAATGCAGGATATGGATTGAGCAATGAAGAACGCAACAGGAGGGCGAGATGCGGGAGGGTGCGGGCACGAGCATCGGGCTCAGATGATGTGACCCCAACCAGGCATTCCTGCTTTGGATCGTGGCGGAGAATGCTCTGGTTACTTGTACGCCACCCGCGATGCCGACGCCTGCTGCATGAAGACTGTTTGCTCCTTCGCGAGCAGATAGGTTTCTTCTGCCTGGAGCCGCAACGCGTTGATCCGCATCCACAGCTCGCCAGGACCATCCGCCACTGGCACCTGTGGTTCCGCCACTGGAGGAGGCACCACATCCGACTCGAGCTCACCAGCAAACGCGGCCTTGTCGAAGTACTCGTCACCGCTGTCGGCCTCCATGATCACCGAAGCTTGTTGGTCGTGGGGCTGGGATGTTGACGCAATGTGCTCCTCGTACGTGGTCTGCGTTGTGGTATTCGATGTCCTCGACAGCGGAGGAATGACTTCTGCTGGGCTGTGGTAGCTCGAACTCACCTCCAAGGAAGGGCTAGCGCTCGGCAATCGTCCGCGCTTGTCCTCGCGACTCGCAAACTCGGCCCCGGCGATCTTGGCAGTGTCGCTACTAATCCTGGCCATGGAGACACAACTCTTGCACATCGAGACAGCCTTGCGCCGCAACGTCGCCTTGGTCCGGCCGAGCAGAAGTCGCCTCGACGTCGTGCAGCGCGAGCAAACACGCGCGTGGCAAATCGCGCACTGGTTGAGGGAGCTGAAGGACGACAAATTGCGCAAGCACTGCGCACAGGTGGAACCCGAGGAAATCCTTTCTTCATGAGAACCGTCACTATTTGAGTGCTTGTGCGAAACCATCCAGGCGAGCTTCTTCTTCAGCGCACACTCGGCCACTCTCGACACAGAGATCATCACCGTCGCACCCGCCAACGCCGCAAGCTTGGTCGGCAAGTGCCCGCCAGCATCTGAGGTCATCGTGCCGTACAACTCGACGACGCCTGCCGCCGCCTGCCGAAAGACGTAGCACGCCGAAATGCGAGCGCGCACCATACCGTCCGTGTTGGGCATCTCGGGGAGCTCGATCGAGTGGTATACAACGAATCCGATGCGCTCGCTGCCGCCGCCGTGGAGACGCACGTCTCGGCACCCTGTCGCCTCGAGATAAAGCGTCTCGCGAGGCTTCACAAGCGCACCAATTGAGGACGAGCGCGCGCCCCACTTGATGCCGAGATACCGGAACGGCTCGTCGTGCGTCGGCACAAGAATGTCGCGAAGCACACGATGCTCTGTGAACTCGTCCTGGATGTACAGCGATCGGGTCGCCATGGCGAGCTCAGTGGGTGTCACGACGCCGTACATCGCGTCGTCGACGCTGCCCAGGATCGTACCTACGCACAGCAGCTTCGCCATGGGTTCCCAGTCGATGCCCACGCCCACAGGCGAGCGTACTCGCGCGCGCTCTCTGCAGCGATAGACCTGGACAGTCTCGTGCTTCTTGAAGGCCTTCCAGTAGCGCGGGTCCACGCTGCGCTGGTGATCTCCGTGCGGATCCACTCTCGAGAGCGCTGTGAATCCCGAGACCGTCTTGTCGACGACGGCCTTCGCAAGCTGCTCGAACGCGTGCTGCTGCTGCGGAGAGACCGCGACGGGCGGCTGGGGAGATGATCCTTGACGCGCCAACATTCGTGTTACAGGGGAGTGCTGCAGGGGGAAACAGCGCGACACCGTGGATCAGCGGGTGAACTAGGCGCGCGATTCAAAAGTGCTGGTGGTCGGCTCCCATGGCGACGGTGGGTGGGTAGGAAGCCTGTGCTCAACACAACACTGCGCCGAAGAGTCGGAGATCTGTGTGGGGTGGGAAGGAGGAGGAGGGCCATCCACAGCATCTCCGCCCCATCAGCCGCCCTGCGTCCTTCCCATGGTCAGCATGCTTGTGGATTCGACGCCGCTGCCACGTGTTTGCAGCGTGCGACCGAACGCGAAACAAAAGGAGACTTGCACTTCGTCTCTTTTGTTTCGCGTGGTTCAAAGTACCACGCTTTGCCAAAAGAGGGGAGTCTCAGATAGATTTAGTCAAAAGAGGCAATTCGATGTCAAAAGTGGGGGCCTGTGAACAGCGTACTCACATACTGTCATTACAGTTCTTCTTTTGGATGTGACTGAGGATTCAAGACCGCCGCTGATCGCAGCGGGGCGCTAAGCCGCGCCCGCTCCGCTGCGCTGCGGTGGCTCCAAAATAGATAGATCCTCCTTGTTTAGTGCCTGTATTCCGCGCTACGCGCCGCACCCCCGACCTTCGCTTCGCTCCCATGGGGCTCCGCTCTCTAAGCGCTCTTCGTTAAAGTTTGCCAAATTGTGAATATCTCCGCTCTGAATCCCCATGACTCGTATAAATCAATTTCGCTTTCCACAAAAGAGTTCCAGTGTCGTTTGCGAGATTGTACAGACCCAAGCTCCACGCCAGCCGACCTCCGCTCCGTCAACGCCCGTCCGACCGAAGCGCAAGGCCCACGCCCTCTGTAGGCGACGAGAACGACGACGAGGACACCGGCGAGCCGGTCCCGAAGCCGCCCACCAAGCGCGTGGCCAGGAAGAAGGCGCTCGACCCTCCGAGGGCGCCGAAGGAACGCCGCTCCACGATCTCCCTCGAAGAGCCGCCATCCGCCGCGCGTCCGACTAGGCCAGCGCCGAACCCGCGCCGCGCCTCTGGAACGTCGGCCCGGCCTGCTCCAGTCGAAGCAGCAAGCACGCTTGACCCCCCGCCGACGCTTGATTCTACGCTTGATTCTACGCCGGCAGCCGCGGGGTCCGTGCTCCGACCCGTTCCAACCCGAGCCAACGCGGCCCATGTCCTGTCGCCGCGCCAGGACCAGCCGACCACCACGCGGGACCAAGAACCTGAAGGGTCGGCCCCGGCACCGACTACGCCGGTCCAGCCTGTCGCCGACGCGCCGCTTGCCCCGGCCGAGCAGCCGGTGGGTGGCGGCCGCATGCTCACGCGCGAGGAGTGGGCGATCTTCCGCTCCGATATGGCGGAAATGCGAGTGTTGCTGCTGGGCGCCCGCGGTCCTCCGTTTCCTTCGTCGGCGGCTCTCGAGGACGCGCATGGAACCCTTGAGCCCATCCAAGCGGACCCGTTCAGCATCGCGCCGCTTCGGACGGCGCCGAACGGGAAGGACGATGTGCCACCAGTGTCCGTCTGCCATCTCGCGTCGTCGATGTTTTTGGCGGGCAAGAAGTCTGCGACGGAGTACCACCCC
>JAADWV010000070.1:0-85804 GCA_023336295.1 Pythium folliculosum | reverse complement strand
GCGGAGATCAAGCACATTCCGTGGCGCCAGGGCGACGTGAAGGAGTCTGTGTGTTCTCCTGTGAAGGCGTCGACGAAGCTTGGTTTCACGGCGGGGTACACGTTCTCGGCGGGCATCGCCGAGACGCGCGACTGGTTCCTGAGCCTTCCGTAGCCCCACTGGAAGTGACGTCGCTGGACTTTCCAGGATGGAACCCGGTCTGCTATCCTTCTACAAGACTCGAGGAATGGCCACACATGACAGTGATCGACTGCATTGGTCACGTGCAATATCAACAACGGAATTGAGGTGGTCAGCTCCTGTGGAGACATGGCTTCATCGCACAGCGTAACCTCATAGCGTAACCTGAGCCAATAATTGTTACGGATTGTCGCGCATCTGTTACCAACCTGTTCGTATCGTATCCGTTCAAAAGTGAACTCCTCACCATCTGGAGCCAACTGGCTCGGCCTTGACACTCGTGACAGCCATCTCGCTCCTCCTCCTCGCTGCGCTGCTCTGAGCGGCTCTGGGCTCCTTCGTGTCCTGCAGTTTTCTTCCCGCGCTTCCGTTCCGCCCTGGGGAGGTCTGCTTCGCGTGCAGTGTAGCGTGCGTGCGTGCCTGGCTCAGTGGCGGCGGGCGATTTATCTGAGACCCTCGACCAGCGTAACGCGGCATCTGGCGCCGGGCGTCTCATCCGCATCACAGACACTTCGATATCCCAGACAAGACGAGGCGGCAGCGGGCACTCACGCCAGTCCATCGTTCGGTCTTTCCAGTCGCCGCTCGACGCGCTCCATTCGTCGAGTGGTCATCCGCTCCATTCGCGGATTTCCACACTCTCCCCATGCCCGTCCAGGATGCCGCCCACCCGCGCTGGCGGCCGCGGACCGTGTACCTCCAGAGCGGCGCGCTCATCTCGGTCCTGAGCTGCGCCGTGATCGTCGTCTCGTACCTGCGGCGCCGCCGCTGGCGCCGCCACCCGAACGCGCTGCTCTTCTGGAAGGCCGCGGTGGACCTGGTTTACGCGCTGCGCTTCCTCGTCGCCTGGGACAACCTCGTGGACCCGCTCGGCTGCCGCGCGCTCGCGGCGCTGACCCAGTTCTGCATGATCGCGTCCGAGTGCTGGTTCGTGAGCATGTCGCTCGACCTCTACCGGTGCTCCACGAACCCGTTCACGAACGTCCAGCAGAGCATGCGCTGGTCGCACGCGTTCTCGTGGACCATGGGCGCGCTCTTCGCCGCGGGGCTCTGGCTCTCGTCGCTCGAGTTCCGCACGAGCCAGGAGCCGTTTTGCTACGTCACGGAGCGCGACACGACGCTCCAGCTACTCTACTACACAGTCGTGGTGCTCTCGGTGCTGTGCGCCGTGCTGCTCTCGGTGCTCGAGAGCCAGGAGTACCCGCACGGCGGCATGAAGGAGGCGCTCCAGGCCAAGCAGGACGTGATCCGCAGCGCGCGCGTCTTCACCACGGTCTACATCGTCTACCAGATCGTGCTCATCTCGCTCTGGGTCGCCGACATGGTCTCGTTCGACATCGGCTCGCCGCTCGTGCACTCGATCCGCGACGTCACGTTCTTCCTTCAGGCGTCCAAGGGCTTCATCGACCTCGTGATCTGGGTCGTCATGAACGGCAAGGCGCTGCGGCGCGACCGCGGCTACCCCTTCAATGCGATGCCCGGCCTGACTCGATCCACGAGCGCCAGCGAGACGACGCGCGAGGAGCGCTACAGCGACGTCAACATCGACCTGGAGCCGCAGCTCAACGTGGAGCTGCGCAAGGAAGTGCTCCACTTCACGACGCGCGGCGTGGTCGCGGCGTCCGCCAACACGCGGCGCGCGTCGAGCAAGCGCACGGTCGTGCGCCTGCGGCTCCACGAGCTGGGCATGGTCGTGGCGTTCAACGACTTTTCCCCGGGCGTGTTCCGCGAGATCCGCCAGGGCTTTGGCATTGACGAGGCTGCGTACCGCAAGTCCTTCCTCGCGACTTGCCACGAGCGCATCCAGTCGGGCGGCTCAAGCGGCGCGTTCATGTTTTTCACGGCCGACTACATGTACCTCGTCAAGACCGTGACCACGACCGAGCGCCGCGTGCTGCTGCGGATGCTGCCCGACTACGTGGCGCACATGCGCGCGAACCCGCGGTCCCACCTCACGCGGTACTACGGCTGCCACTCGATCGAGATGTACGGCCAGGTGTTCAGCTTCGTGGTCATGGGCAACGTGATCGGCCGCGTGAGCATGCACCAGTTCTACGACCTCAAGGGCTCGTGGATCAACCGCAACGCCAAGCCCATCCCGCCGGGCAAGACCGTCATCTGCACCTACTGCAGCAAGGCCTTCCACTACGGCTCCGCGTAAGTTCTCTGTGGGTTTGCTAGTCTTTTGTGCGGCTGGTGTCGGTTGTCTAAACGACTCGTTTTCTATTGCTTTGTACAGCGCGCACTGCGAGTACAGCATCCACGGCACGCACCTGCCGCACGTCGTGCTCAAGGACAACGACTTCCGCCGCAAGCTGCGCGTGCTACCCGAGACGGCCGAGGACATTGTGGACCAGCTCGACCGGGACACGGCCTTTTTGCGTGCGCAGGGCATCACCGACTACAGCCTGCTGCTGAGCATCCACAGCACCAAGTACGTCGTGGACCACGCGTCCACCGACATTGAGACCGAGGCCTCCGAGCGCGCCAAGCGGCGCGTCCACCACGCCGTGTGCCACCCGGAGGGGGACCGTGACCGCGGCGACAGCGTGCTGAACGTCAACGTCGAGGTCGTGGACGGCACCGACTCGACGTCGAGCGACGACGAGGGCGACGACCAGTACGAGCCGCCGCCGCAGGCCGCGACGCCGCTCGAGACGACTCGCCGAGGGATCTTGAGCCGCCAGTTCCGGTACTCGGTGCTCAACAGCCACGAGGACGGCGACGACGCCACGACGCCGCTGACGCGCCGCGCCGACGCGGCAGAAGCAGCAGCCGCGTACGGCAGCATGTCCCCGCGCGATCAAGTGGCCGTCACGATGCCCTCGGTGCGCGAGTGGGTGGGCACGCGCGCGCCCGAGAAGCCCGGGTACCAGGCGTACGCGGTCGTCGGGCCTGACTACTACACGATCGGCGTGGTCGACATTTTGCAGACGTGGACGCTGGCCAAGCGCGTGGAGCGCTTCTGGAAGGTCTGGGTGCTGCGGTACGACGCCAACGGCATCTCGGCGGCACCGCCAGGGCGGTACGCCGAGCGGTTCCGCCGCAAGATGCGCGAGATCATGATGGTGCCGAACGACGACGTCGGCTTTGGCCACCAGTGAAGAAGCAGTTAGAAGCGAGGCGGAGAGAAGTATTTATCCCTAGGAGTGGAGACCATGTACAGTACTAGAGGCAGGGCACGATAGACAAAGACGCAGTGTGGATTGAGAATGGAGCTCCCCACAAACATAAACCCCGCTAGCTCTGACTACGACTCCATGATCATCATGTCGTACTCTTGCAGCTTCTGGAGCGCCTGGAAGGCCGAGTGCGCGATGAGGTGGTACTCGACGTCGCCCATCTCGTCGGGCTCGGCGAGCGCCAACAGGCTCCGCAGCTGGCGCTGGCTGAGCTCCGGGAACGCGTTGCGCAGCGCCTCGGCCACCTCGGCGCGCGGCAGCAGCCCGCGGTGGCTCTCGTCCAGCGCCTCTAGCGCGCGCGACAGCGTTTGCTACAAACACAACAATCCAGTGAGCGACTCTCGAGCCATCCAGAGAGGCCCTCAAAAGCGTACACACCTCGAACGAGTGCTGGTTCATGTCGAGCACGGTATAGTACTCGCTGGTGTTGCGGTACTTTTGGAGGTACGCGGCGAACGCCTGCTGGCTGTCGAAGCTCGCGAGCACGAGCGCCATGCCGGCGACGTGGGCCGCGAACTTTTCGTAGTTGACGAACCCGCCGGCGTCCTCGGGGGCCTCGGCCAGCAGCGCGATGATCTGGAGCCGCGTGAGCCCAATGTCGGCGGCGCGGAACAGCTTGGCGAGCTCGCCCACGGGCAGCAACCCCGTGCCGTCGCCGTCGCCGCTCGCAAACACCTCGACGAGGTACTGCGCGAGCGCGTCCTGGTCGTTGGGCAGCTCGATCACGCCGTGGACGAACGCGTCGCGCAGCACCGGGAAGCAGAGCGGGACAAAGTCCGGGTACGCCACGCGGCTCGGGTCGTGGTCCAGCGCCGGCGCCTCGGACATGAGCACGTTCACCTCGCGGCGGCTCAGGCCCAAGTCGGCGTCGCGCACGCAGTCCATGAACTCGACGCGGCTGAGCGATCCGGTATCGTCCGCGTCGGCGCGCTGGAAGATCTCGCGCAGCACGCTCTCGAGCTCGTCCTGCATCATGCCGTGGACCAGCACCTCCGTGTCCTTCCTGGCGAACGTGTCGGCGCGCGCCACGCGCTGCGGCCGCGTCATGCGCAGGTGGAGCGTCGCCTGGAACGCCAGCGGCAGGAAGTCTGTTTGCCACGAGTAACAACCGAGTTAAGGTCAGCCCAGCTCCCATGGTGTTCGCGTTTGGGTGAGATACCTCCATAGGCGATGAGCCCCTGGTCGCTCTCGTCGGCCTCGGCGAACAACGCCCTGGCCTCGGTGGCCGAGAGCTGCAGCGCCTCGCTGACGTGCGTGAGCGCCTGGCGGAGCGCGTCAAAGGTCACGACGCCGCTCTGCTCGGCGTCGATCTCGTGGAACGCGCTGGTGAGCAGCGTCTGGATCTCGTCCTCGGAGAGCTTCATGTACGGCGGCAACACGCCGGCGCCGCCGGCCACGGCCGCGAGCGCGGCGCCCGCGCCGTCGCGCTTGACCAGGAGCTCCTGGAGGTACTGGTTGGCGAACTCGTAGATCTGCTCCTTGGTCTCCACTTTGCCCTGGAGGCGCAGCACCTCGCGCGTAAAGTTGCGCAGCACGTCGGGGAAATCCCGCGGCACCTGGAGCGGCTTGGCGTACTTGGACGCCATCCCAGTCACTCGGTCGATTAGCTCTGTAGTCTCGGGCAGCGCCGCGGTCCCACACAGCAGCGTCGGATCGAAACGACGGAGAGGGAACGCGAAGCGACGTGGCCGTTTTCCTTGAATGGAGATCTCATAGGGCGCGAGCTGCTGTCCCCGCAAGATGGCTACAGTCTCACTTTGTAGCTGTTGACGTGACACCACCATGCGGGCCAGAGAAAAAGAACATGCCCCTCTGGAAGAGACACGGTGGTCAAGGCTGCTTTGGGTCACCAACACAAATCTATGTATCTATTGTGGCTAATATGATGCCGTGGAGGGAGCGTACGCCGACGTCTCCCTCTAGGGCGAGTCGGTGATCCGAAAATGTGCATCAAAATGAATGTAGGGAGCGGCGGGAGTCACGGGCGGAGCCGACGGGTGGGGAAGGAGGGAAACGGTGCTGAGGCGAGACGCCGGGTAGCTTTAGCTTCACTTGGCGCATCACGTAGCTGCGACATGCGTGGTTCTCTGTTCTCGGTTGTCCGTCATGGGATTCCTTTTCCTCGGCACCATCTCCCCTTCTCCTTCTTCCCCTGCTCCTCCCATGAGTCGTGGCCGTTTCTCCGGTCGCGATGTGCTGACGGCTCCGTCGCCGCCAGCTTAAATAAAGTCGTCTTCGTCGTCCTGCGCGCGGCTCTTGCTCGTGGGGGACCGCGCGTTCGAGTTCGAGGCGCGGTAGATGGCCGACGAGATGTCGCTCGCGTCCTTCTTGCTGCGGTCGCTGCCGGCCGGCGACACAGACCCGCTCGAGGAAACAGATGTCGGCGGCGAGACGCTTGTCGACTTCTTGCCCTTGTCGTCGTCCGCGAGCTTCGAGTGGGTCTTCAGTTGGATGACCTCTTCCTCATCCGAGTCGTCGGCGTTCCAGGCAGAACTCGGGGTGACTGACTAGATGGCGCAGCACAAGCAAAGGGTATGAGACACCAGAGCCCCACCAGGGAACGAGCAACATGGGCGTGTCTACGAGCAGCATCTAGATTTCGTATACATCCTCTTTGACTCCGTCACGTACCAGTTCGACGTAGCGTCCTGACTCGCCCGACCCGCCGGCGCCGCCGTCCTGGCGCGACTTGAGCAGGTAGATGATGCCCGAGATGGTGATGCAGCCGCCGATCGTGAACATGAACGCCTGCGTGCGCGTCATGCTGACGTACTCTTCAAAGTACATGATGCCGCCGAGCACGCTCGTGAGGATCCAGAAGCTCTGGTACACGGGGATCATCACGAGCGCGTCGAAGCGCGCGAGCCCGCAGTTGAGGTAGTGCACCTGGCAGGCCAGGCAGGCGAAAAGCCCGAACACGATCACGTAGGACGCGAACTGCGTGAACATGTAGGCGCCCGAGGTGCCCCAGATCGCGGTCTTGAGCAGCTCGACCGTGGACTTGGCGAGCAGCACGGACTGGCCGCCGAACGTGCCGGCGACGCCGCCGTAGCACACGATGTGGTACAGCCCGCCCTCGTACGTGTGCGTGCGCTCGATGTAGCGCGCAAAGTAGAGCAGGCTCGCGAGGAAGACGGCGATCGTGACCATGTACGCGTACATGGCCGGCTGCTTGTAGAGGCGGATGAGGTCGTCGAGCTCGTACGTGGGCGTGCTGTGGCCCGCGAAGATCACGGTGAGCGTCACGCCCAAGAAGATGATGGCCGTGGCCACGATGTTCTGGCGCGTGACTTTTTCCTTGTGGAAGATCGGCGCGATGAACATGTTCCACACGAGCGAGAGCGCGGCGAGCGGCGCGAGCAGCGTCTGCGGGGCCATGCCGAACGCCACAAAGTCGAGCAGCGAGCCGAGCACGACGAGCCCGAAGCCCAGCACCCAGAGCGGCTGCGCGAACGTGCCCTTCTTGACCTCGGCCGCCTCGTTGCGCGTCATGGAGAGCTTCTGGAGGTTGATGCCGACCGAGTTGAGCACCGAGAACACGAGCGAGATGGTGAAGCCGGCGACCCACATGCCCACGGCGGGGCCCTTGTAGCTCAGCTTGAAGCACTTGCTGCTCTTTGGTTCGATCTGGTCGGCCGAGAACACGCCGCAGACGCTGTCGAGCCCGGGGCACTGCTTCTTGGCGCTCTCCTTGCAGGACGCGGCGCAGAGGCGCGTGAAGTCGTGGCCGATCTCGCACACGGGAAAGTGCACGGCGCACGTGAGTCGCTTGAGGAACGCGCCGCACGTGCTGCTGGCGTTCTTGAGGTCGAGCGTGGCGATGGTGCGCGTGAGCTCGTCGGCCGACTGGTTGGCGTACTGCGGCAGGCGCGCGAGCAGCGTGGAGTTGGCGTCGGTCCAGGCATTGTAGGCCGCGAGCGACTGCACGTCCAGCTCCTCGTACGACGCGTCCGAGCCGCAGACGGCGAACGACACGTGCGAGCAGAACTCGAGCCCCGCGGGCGTGCCGCACGTGCTGGAGCACTCGAGCGCGCTGGAGAGAGGCGTTGCGGCCACGACGGCCATCGCCGCGGCGAGGAGCATCCGCCGCGACGCGGCCATGGTGGAGGAGGGGAGACGGAGGAGATGGAGGAGGGGAGATGGAGGAGGGGAGCGGGGTCCTGGTCTGGAGGCGGCGTGGCGTGTGAACGCTGCCGGCGGCGGCGCGGAGAAGGAGGAGTGAGCGAGGGCGCAATATGGGATCGAACGGGCCAGTGGGGAGCTCCAGGTGCGAGGCCCAAAAATAGGGCGACAAGATGGCTTCTTCATCTAAACACTCCCATCGAGATATACAGGTGATCAGGATATACGATTCATTAAAGGGACAATTTATGGTAGGAGGTGGCCGTCGACGGGACAGTATGGATTGATAGAGGCCGGTGTAGACGTTAAAAATAGTTTCAGAGTAGATGCGCGGGATTGGTATGCTTGCTGCGAGGGGTCTAACCATAGAATGCTGTTTTGGGGGGGGCAAGTTAAGGTTGCTGTTGCTCAAAGAGGGGGGCGGGGGATGGTGCGAATGTTGTCGCATCGTCTGGCCTGTCAAAAACACCGTTTGGAGGGGGAGTGTAACTGTTTCGATTTCGTGACGCCCTCTGAAGGGGTACGGTACGGCCACGGGTTACCGTACGAGACCTACCGTGAAACCTCTAAAAGCAGATATCGTTCAGCACAGGAAACCAGAGAACATCCCCAACGCACATGCGTCCCAGGGCAACTTCATCTTCTCTAAGCGACCAACGATGGGCACGTCGCACAGCAGCGCCGCGGGCGGCACGCGCGAGTGGAAAGGCCCGTTCAGCGACGAGGTGCGTAGGTGATCGAATCTGTGGCTCTTGTTGTCTAGTATGTGGGGTCTAACGCAGCCGGACGGACTCGAATGGACACGTAGGAATACGAGTGTCTTGTGGCCAAGTACAAGGAGATCGCGGCCGGCGGCAGCGTCGCGGCGGCGCAGGCGCAGCTCCAGGTGCGCGTCTAAACGATTCCACTGGACGCCAAGGCCATTGGATTATTAACTGTTCTATGTGCGTGTGTGTGTGTGTGTGTGTGTGTGAAGACACTGCTTTCCGTGGCTTCCAGTGCGCAGATTCCAGAGGAGTGGCGCAGCGGACTCGAGGCCATCGGCGCGTCGTTCCACGAGCTCTGTCTGTACGCGCGTGAACTCAACGGCTCGGCGGCGTCAGGCTCGACGCTGCAGCTCGTGGATTTCGTTCAAGGAGGTGCGTGGTCTTAGGAACAAACTGCATGGTCTATACACGATGACTCACGATGGTGTTCCCCCCATAGTGGCCATGGCGGTGCGAGGGTCGTCCCAGAGTATCGTGCGTGCGCTCTTCCGGCTGTTCCTCAAGGACAAGAAGAGCGCGTATCTGGACGAAACCAGCATGTATCAACTGCTCGTCGCGTGCCTGATCATGGCCGACGCGCGCGTCGCCACCGACGAGCCGCAACAGTTGGTGCGCGTCACGAAGGCGCTCGCGGACGCGGCGCTGCCCGTCGCACAAGACGGACAGCCGCGTCAGCTGTCGATGGACGACTTTTTGCGCTGGACCAGCGCGCAGACGCCGCTGCTGTACTCGGTGTTCACGTCGTGGCTATCGACGCGGCTCTTTGGCGCACTGGCGCGCCCGGCGTACACGCCCCCAAGTCTCTCGCACAAGTCGGAGATCCTGTCGCAGTGCGTTCGTGCCCTATCTATGGGAGTTGATGGAATGAGTAAGCTCATGTGTTGTTCTGTGTGGCAGGTCCCAGTCTGTGGCGCTGTCGCTGACCTGCACGCCGCTCCAGAAGCGTGTGGACCGACTCTACACGAATGCGCAAGACGGGCTCAGTTTCAACCGACTGTGCCACCACATCCTGGGCTACGGAGGACCCACGCTGGTGGTGATTCGGAGCGTGGATGGAGGTACATAGCTGTTGATGTTGACGGCGTGTATGGTTTGGAGTGTTGCTCACGTCGGTGTCTTGTGTTCAGATGTCTTTGGCATGTACTGTGATACTGAGTGGCGCGAGACCACCAAGTTTTACGGGAGCAACGCGTGCTTCCTCTTCCGCGTCGAACCATACTTCAATGTATACCGTACCAGTGCGAACGATGTCTCCAACTACATGTACCTCAACACGAAGGGGGTAGCGCTGCCGAGGGGAATCGGCATGGGCGGGGACACCAACGGCTTTCGAGTGTTCCTGAACGAAGACTTCGATGACAACTGCTACGCGACCCCGAAATGCCTGTCGTTCGAACCTGGGCGCCTCACGGCACGGAATCAATTCAGCGTGGAGGCTCTCGAGGTCTGGGGCTGCGGTGGTGACGACAGCGTCCAGCGACAGCGAATGTACCGCAAGGAGACTGCCGACATGATCGACAAGATGCGCAAAGTGGACAAGGCGGCCTTCATGGGCAGCGAGTTCGACCGGAACTTCTTGCTCGCGAAGACGTTTGGCCACGGGACGGACCAAGCACGCATTGTCGAAGACCAGCAATAAGCAGGAAAGTGCGTCTCTTGAGCTATTACGTGATGACTTGTGCCCGTGGAAGTCGAGCGGTCGGTGCTATAGCGCTTGCTTGCTTGCTAGTTAGTATACCCCATACTGTACACCACGTGGGCTGCCGCAATCCTCCCATTCGAATTGCACATTCGTATCAAATCAGCGACGCGCGGCGTGGGGCGCGGACACTTCCCGTCCGCGAGAGTGCCTGTCCTCGCCCGCCTCATCGTCTGCGTCCATATCTTCTCCTTCCTCATCATCTGCGTCGTCCTCGTCGTCGTCTCCGTCGTCCTCTCGATCATCGTCAGAATGCCTCATTTCGCTATCATCCTTCGAGTCCCGCAACACGTTGCAGTTGCCGGTATCGTCATAGAATCCACGGTAGGTGCTGCAAACGCGCAGCTTCCCTTGCTTCGTGCCGTACAAGAATCCGCCGCCGCAAATCGGACTGAACAGCGCGATATTCACGTCGTCCAGCTCGCTTTCCACGTGCGAACAGAGCTCCATGTTCTCCCATCGGTAGATTCGGGTCACACGATGCACTGGAAACTCAGCCTCCCTACATACGTGAAAACGAAGTGAGACCAACATGTTCAACTGGAGACAACAACACGTCAACGTACCGAGGGCCACGGTCGCGCACACCGTAGCCGAGCAGCACGTACGCCGACGTGGGTGACAACTTGACTGACGTCACACCACCAGCCGTCGTTTCCTCAAGGTGGCATGTCTGAATGACTCGCCCCAGCTGATCCGAGTCCAGCGAGATAAGGGCTAGCCAGGTCGACTGGATCTGTGCAGCTAACCGGCTGCGCTGCGTTCGCTGCATTCTGGAGTGACGGGTTCGGCTCACGGCGATGTTGGGGCGAATTTGGGTGCTGTAACGCTGAGGTGGTGGGACAACTGTGGTAGCAGGGGCAGGCACAGGACTCGTCCGCGCCGACCGTGCGGGTGGCGGATTCACCGTGGGGTGCAAGCGTGGCCGCACTCGCCGCATGTGCTGGTTCATGTACGCGTCCATCCCCATGGGCGCCTCGTTTGCTGCAGTCTGCAGGACGGAAAGCATGTTGTGCTGCTGAAAGAAAGGCGGCGCTGGGAAAGTTCGGGATTGCACAGGCAGCGACGGGAACGGTGGTACGATCATGCTTGCCGTAGCAGGTGCTTGGGTTGCGATTGCCACATCGGCAGCTACGACTGGCTGAAGGCCACGCACTGGAATGGCGCCATCCTCATCGTTCGCTGTCGCCTCAACACCAACGGGGTCTTGCGGGGCCGAAGATAGGATTTGTTGCACGTCGCTCGCTGCCTCCATCTCGCTATCAATCTCCGCTTGTCGCAGCGAGAAATCAGCACAGATCGCGAGATACCGCCCGCACCGCGAAATATCAAACCCGCCGTCGTTATAAATCAGCGCATGTGACAGGATCACGCGTCCGTTCTCCATGGCCTTGGTGCTCTCGAGCGGCTGTGGTGCGAGCGCCCACGCAGGGTCGAAGTCCCACATTGTGAGCGTGACCGTGAGATCAGCGGGCAACGCTTGCCCGTTCTGACCGACGGGACGCTACGAAGACAAAGAGAACACGGTGAGCACACTGGAAAGAAGATCCGTTCGGTTGACATCACGAGATCATACCATGTAGCGTTCGTTGGCCTCGCCGACCATGATCTTGGACGGATCAGGAAGAAACGTTACCGAACGCAGCGTCTGGTAGCTGAACATGGCGATACGAGGACACGTATGCTACAGCGAGGGGAGACGATCAGTTAGGCGTTGGGCTCAGGAACGATGATCCACGCCAGGGACCTCATTCTTACCTGGTAGTCCCAGGTGTACACACAAGTGCCGCTGGCAATAGCTAGTATGTCTCCTGATGGATGGAACGAGATCGAGATGATGGCGTGACGGAGCGTATACACGTACAGACAGCGCCCTGTCTCAATGTCCCAAAAGCTGTGCGGCACGACATCGTCACGACATGTTGTAAGTACTTCTGGGCGGCATGTCATGAGTGGAGCACAGTCACAGCCAGCCAGCCAACGCACCGGACTTGGAAGCCGAGGCAGCCCGAGGCGACGTATCGCGGGTCCGTCGGGTGGAACTTGACGCTCCATGGGGTACGCGGGTGGCCCACGAGGGTCTATCGGTTCATGCATCACGCCCGCGTCAGCATCGTAACCGCCTTGAGCGTGCCCTTCCTAAAGCGCTCTTCCGCACCTGCAAGATGCGGCCGGTCTGCATGCAGATGATCTTGACCGTGTGGTCGCCGTGGGTCGACGCAAACGTTTTGCTGTGGTTACACAACACAAACGTTCCCACCGCGTTAGTCCTCTGAGGTTTAAGGACGCCCCAGCGGAACGTAACCACGCTTACCCGTCGGGACTAATGGCGATCGAGATCGTCGACTTGGTGGTCGGCGGCAGATCAAAGTAGCGACTCTCGTGCTGTAGAACACCCCTCTCGGTTAGACTCGTATCGGCAGCGAGAGCGGAGAACTTAAAGGCGTTGTACCTTGCCGGCGCTCTCGCTCTCGGCCCAGAACTGTTCCGGGCGCTCCTCGCACTGCGCGCGTATCCGCGCGGCAGCGCCGCCGCGCTCGCGGCGCTTGAGGATGTGCGCGATGTTGTGCTCGCGCGGCGGCGCGCGCCGGCGGAACGAGTTGGGCACGCCCGGCGGGTTCAGGTCCGCGAGCGCGCGCTTGCAGATCTTCTCCTCGAGATCTCGCTGCATTATCGTAACCATCCGCATCCGGTTAGGCCGTTAGACCCGCTCGCATCGACACAGAGAGATAAAGAGGGTTTACGCACCATGGTGGTCACGGAAGACGGAGGAGAGCCCCGCTTAATCACGCCACCGAGAACGGGAGATGGAGGAAGAGCGGTGCGGGGGGAGGGGGGGGGTGGGAGAAGACGTTGCCGGCGGCGGCGGCGAAGGATCAAGCGCCGAGAGCAAGCGGTCGGTTCCGGACGCCGGTCGCCCCCCTTGCTTACGAGGAGGTTCTGCGGAAAGAAAGGGTTTCACGCGAGAAGGAGAGGCTAGTGTCACCGGCTCGTGCAACTCCCCAGCCAGTGATGGGGCAGTCACTTGGCTTGCCACCAGCTGCGATAATGACGAGCATCTGATTTTTGGGTTACGTTGTATTGTTGTGTCGCGCACGGAACAGCGCCTGAACAACCCAAACAGCAGCTCAGAACCCTGCAAGAAGAAGGCGGGAAGGCACGCTGGGATGTGAGAGCAACGAACATTGTGCTGTAGGTTCTTGCTCTATGTGCCAGCTCAACGTCCTTCTCGACTCATCTGCATTGAAGATACCGACTGGGAGGAGCCAGCTGAAGCGCCGGAGAAGGGAAGATCTGGGTTCATTTGGAACGTGCTGCAGCACTGAAACCAGCCATTATTCCATCTCCACTCATTCCACTACAGTACACGACACGAACTCCTTCTTGATATAATAGCACGAAGAGGTAACATGCTTCCAAGCCGCAGCAAGCAACGGGACCAGAGCCATCGATGAGCCGAAGCCGGTCATGCCCTGCGACAACCTCCTCACTTGTTCCCTCATCTTTGTGGAGTCTTTTCGCCCTCACGACCGCGACAAAGCCACGAAGAGTCGCTGACGCACGTATCATCCAATCAGATAGCTCATTCAACTTCAAAGTGACTTGTGATTGGTGGGTTACTTTGTTCAGTAGCCAATCGGAATGAATTCCACCAGATTCACCACCACCTCAGGATTGTGACCCCAATGCTCCATGCTGTTGGGCCGTACCGTGGCATGACCGACGCGGGGGCATAGGCCTCAATACGCTCCCGGAGCGTAATGGATCCTGCATATGCATTCCACGGCACGGGCATGCCATGGCAAACTCTCGCACATGAGATCCTTGCTCTGACCTCCCTTCGCTAGAAGTGAGCTTCCGATCCACCTTGAGCTGGACGGAACATTCTCGACCGAGATTCACTCTCGGCTCGAAAGGCTTGAACACACCCATGACCTACACTCTGCTTGGTCCACACACAATCGATTGCCGTCTGATCACAGCATCATCTCCCCCCACGCACGGGTTTGTGTGCGGTGCCAACGCTCGGTCAGTCATTCCAGCAAAAGACCGCCATCCCCTCCATCGGCGGATTCGCGCATCCTGCTCCGGTTCCTTGGAGTCTATCTCCGCATAGACGTCCACGGCACGAGGAACCACATTGCCAAGAGTCTGCGACGTGTGAAGAACGTTCTCTCGTCACCGACCGACCGGGATCTTTCCCTGCCGCTTGCTCAAGTGCCCGCCTTTTTCTCCCGCCAGAACAGTTCCGAAGACCTCGTGACCGCAACTCCGGAAGGTCACCAAGGTCTCTTGCCGACACCGCCACCTCCCCCACCTTCCACATCAGTCAGCCCCGTAGAACCCCCTTCCCCTCCTCTCTCTTGTCAACCCGTGGAACGAGCTCAAGCAATGACCGCTTGAATTCGCCCCCGCGCCCCCCTCTTCTCCTGCGAGGTCCCACCAGCCATGGCGCGACTTGTAGAGAACCCCGCGACGGACCCCCTGGCGACCACGACCACCACCATCTCATCGGACGTGGCAAGGCGACACGAGCGATAGACCTCCACACGCGACAGAACGAGAAAAAACACAGCGAGCGAGTCGGAAACACAAGAACAAACAACTACGACACCAAACACAAAGGACCAAAACGCCAACCACCATGGGCGCGATGAACAGCACGCGCAAGCTCACGATCGACAGCATCGCGCTGCTGGAGACGCTCGAGCCGAGCGCCGAGGAGGCGCGCGCCAAGAGCCGCGTGCGCGCGCGCATCCAGGCGATTCTGGCGGCCGAGTGGCCCACGAGCCGCGTGCTGCCCTTTGGTTCCTCCGAAAGGTTGGTGTGTTGATACGCGTCTAAGCTGCATGGCAGCGTAACCTGGCCTAACGGTGGTTATGGATCTGTTCCAGCGGACTCGGCTTTGGCGGGAGTGACCTGGACCTCGGGCTCTTCTTCGACGACCTGGACGTGGACGCGCCGACGCACTTGACCGCGGCCGAGCGCGTGCAGATCCTCTCGACCGTCTGCGCGCGGCTCGCGGGCGCGTTCGAGGTGCGCGAGTTCGTGCAGCACGCGCGCGTGCCCGTGGTCAAGCTCTGGGACCCGCGCGAGCAAGTCGCCTGCGACGTGTGCGTCGGCAGCGTCCACGTGCTGCTCAACACGGCGCTGCTGCGGCACTGCGCGCGCGCGGACCCGCGCGTGCGGCCGCTCGCGTTCGCGATCAAGCACTGGGCCAAGCAGCGCGGCCTCAACGACGCGGCCAACGGCACACTCAGCTCCTACGGTGCGTCGTGTCAAACTATGCGAGAAGCTGCGACTATGGTCGGCGTCTAACCCGCTTCTGTTGTATGCATCGATAGGCTTCATGCTGTTGTTGATCTTCTTCTTGCAGTCGAGTCGCGCGCAGGCGCTGCTGCCGCCCGTGGGGCCAGTGTTCCAGTCGATTCAGCGCGAACGCTCGCTCTCGGACGTGCTGCGCCGCCTCGACGCACTGCCAGCGGCTGCGCAGCACTCGACGTTTGGCCCGACGGAGCGCGAGTCGGTCGGCGCGCTGCTCTGTGGCTTCTTCCGCTTCTACGGCTGCGAATTCAACGTGGAAGACGACGTCGTAAGCGTGCGTGAGGGCCGGGCGTTGTCCAAGGCGACCAAGTGGAGCCGCGCGGCGCCCTGGCGCATCAGCATCGAAGACCCGTTCGAGCTCTCTCACGACGTCGGCCGCGTCTTGTTTAGCCGGCACGGCCAGGAACTGCTCCGCAAGGAGTTTTGTCGAGCGTACGAGATGGCGATGAGCGACCACCGGCTCGAGGCGATCTGTGCGGGCGACGAGACAGCCTGGCATTTTGCTGCGACGTGCTACGTGTGTGCGTCGACGAGCCACACGCCGCGCGAGTGCAGCCAAGCGATCGTGCGTGCGGACGGCTCGACAGTTGCACTTGGTGGGCGTGCGTCAGCTCACTCCACCACGGGGCTGATGGGAGCTGGGGGGGATTGCTGGTACTGCGGCGGCGCTGGCCACGTCAAGGCGACGTGTCCGCTCTATGCATTTGTGGCCATCCCGCACCCCCTTGAGGCCCCTACGAAGCCCCTGGTGGTGGCAGCGGCGCCTCAGTATGTGGCCGCCGCCGTCTTCTCTCCGGTTCCGATTCGTGCCAGGCAGCCGCATGCCAGTGCGGTGTGGCCCACGGCCGAGATGCCAAGTCAGTCGCCCGTGCGCGGCAGTGCCAAGAAAAAGAAGCGTCCGCGACGCGGCTCGATCTCGTCGGTCGCGTCGTCTCCCGAGCGCGAACACGCACGCAAGTATCTGCTCGCGGTGGCGGCTGGCCAGGTCGCGCGCAAGTGCGGCAACGTACCCCGACGGAACGTGCGCGCACCGACGATGCCCAGCGTGCCGTGTATCACGTGAGGAGAAGCGGATTCGGCTTGGAGTGTTTCTTTTCTTTGTGAGTGGGCGCGCCGGCCATCGACTGGTGTGCTGGTAAAGCTCCCGCACGCCACGCGGGACTACATCGGATGGCCACTGCCCAGTCTTCTTCCTACGAGTCGCGTCGCCAACGAGCCGCAAGGATCGACGCTCGGACGCGACCACGGAAGAGCTCATGCCCGAGTGTGTGTTGGCAGCGTTGTCTTCAGGACGACAGGTCGAGCGTGTCCGTTTTGTTTTTGCTCTGATACAGTTTGCCTAATGAGAATTTTGCTTGCACGATAAACCTGGCACTGCGCTTGTGATGATGAGACACCAGTGGTGCGCTTTCGTATATGAGGTCACTCGTGCTCAGGAACCGCATCCCGGATGGATGCCCTCCATTTCCACGACTTGGTCGTCGAATTCCATTCCGCTCAATGAAATACGGTAAAGTGGCTGGAAGTGTAAATTACGGTTGCAGCAGCGACATGTATTTTTCGGGAAATATTTCAGACCACGAGAGTTACGTTTGGAGTGTTACGAACGTACCCACTTTGTGGTTCCCGGGGTACGCCTATCCGTGGTGGTTGGTGGTGGCCTCGAAACCTCCAAAGGCAACATCAGCCTCCATCACCAAACAAGCAAGCACCCCCAGCAGCGCGAGCAACATGTCGGTGCGACGGAACGTGCGTCTGCGCCGCGAGTACCTCTACCGCAAGGGCCTCGAGGGCAAGGAGCGCGCGCTCTATGACCACAAGCAGCAGCTCAAGGAGGCCATCCGAAGTGCGTCTAACTCGTTCCCTAATCTGGCGAACCAATTGAGTGCGAGTGGAATCTGATGTGAATGATGATTGCCGCAGGTGGCAAGCCGATCCCGACGGAGCTGCGCAGCCAGGAGAGCAGCCTGCGCCATGAGATGGAGTACGACGACGAGGTCCACGAGAAGCCGATCAACGTGATCGACGACGAGTACAAGAACGCGGGCATGTTCGACCCCAAGATCGCCGTCACGACGTCGCGCGACCCGAGCTCGCGCCTCAAGCAGTTCGCGCAAGAGATCCGCCTGATCTTTCCGAACGCGATCCGCCTCAACCGTGGTGCCCACACGATCGAAAACGTGCGTTTTTGCCGGTCTGGGAAGCCTGGGTTTGCTTGATCCAAGAGACTAATTGCGCTTGTTTTGGCTTCCTCACAGCTCGTCGAAAGTGCGCGTTCGCACGATTTCTCCGACCTGATCATCGTCACGGAAACGCGCGGAGAACCTGGTATGGCTGCGGCGTTGGAATTTGGATGCCGTTTAGGAGCCGTCTACTGACGTGCATTGTGCTGTTTCAGATGGACTCGTGGTGTGCCACATGCCGTACGGCCCGACGGCGTACTTCTCGCTCTCGAACGCCGTGCTGCGCCACGACATCGAGGACCGCGCCAAGGTCTCGGAGGCGTACCCGCACATGATCCTCAACAACTTTGAGACCACACTGGTGCGTTGCTGACAGTGATGAGATGGCACTCGTATCTATTTGGGAATGCTGACTTTGTAACGCTATTGACTACAGGGCAAGCGCGTGTCCAACATCCTCAAGCACCTCTTTCCCGTGCCCAAGCCCGACTCGAAGCGCGTCATCACGTTCTCGAACGACAACGACTTCATCTCGTTCCGCCACCACGTCTTCAAGAAGACGGGCCGCGAGGTCGAGCTCCAGGAGTGCGGGCCTCGCTTCGAGCTGCAGCTCTACCAGGTCAAGCTCGGCACGTGCGACCAGAAGGAGGCCGAGAACGAGTGGGTCCTGCGGCCGTACATGAACTCGACCAAGAAGCGCCGCTTATTGTAAACGGGGGCCGCCGTGTGCCTGCGCCAGCGACCTCCTCGCGTGGTCGCGTGGTCGGCCACCACCTCCCAGTTCCATTTTGTAGCCATTCTGTTCTACCCTCTTCTTTCAGTACATTTGATAGACTAAAAAATAGTCTTTCCCCTCATGGGGCACTATTTGCTCTGAATGTCTTGGTCCGTCTCTTCCGTGGCGGGTCGAGGCAGTCTTGCCTGCCGAGGGATTACCTTGGATAAGTTCATATGTACTGCGTTTCATCTAAGTTAACTTCTACTGCAGCAAAATAAGTACATGCCACACTTATGGAAGCATCCAGTGAAGTTCATAAGATTAGGTACGTTTCAGTACACCTAAATCGAACTTTGCGATTGGCATAACCTGTTTAACGGTTTCGATTGGTGGAAATCTCTCAGATATGCCCAGTGAGCGCTTAGAGAGCGGAGCCCCACCGGAGCGAAGCGAAGGTCGGGGGCGCGGCGCGTAGCGCGGAATACATACACTAAACAAGGAGTTTGTTTCTTTTTTGGAGCCACCGGAGCGAAGCGCAGGTCGGCGATTAGGGAGCGCTCTAGCGCAGCGAAGCGGAGCGGGCGAGGCTTAGCGCCCCGCCGCGATCGGCGGCGGTACCATTGACTTGTTAGCGAGCCGTACTTTGCAAAAGTACTTATTGTACTTAAGCCCATGTACTTATTTTTCTGCAGCGAGGTTAACTTAAATGAAATCTAAGTACATATGAACTTACCCAAGGTAATTCCTCCTTGCCTGCCATAGCAAGGCATTTTCGCTGCCACCATCTGGCGGGGCCTATCACCGAGGAGCTCATCTGCGTGGCCTCGCAGCGCACCTCTGCATTCGTCCACTCCCACTTCTTCTTCTCCTCGACATCGCCGCCATCTCCCGTCGCCGCTGTCGTCATTAGTGGTCTAACGGACCGCGCGCGACTAAAAACATAGACCGCGGAACTGTTGTCCCAGCTACTGCCACCGCCGCATTGATTTTTAGTCCTCCATCTCCATGAAGCTCCTCCACGCGCTCGCGCTCTTCGCCTCGCTCGCCGCGCTGGCCGACGCGCAGAGCTCGGTGGCCCCGGGCGCCAAGAAGCCGTGTCTCGAGGCCGGCGGCGCCGCGATCCAGCTCAACGGCAACTTTGGCTTTTGCTACCTCAAGGGCCGCCGCATGCGCCCGGGGAGCGTCTTTGCGCAGTGCGCGGACGGCGTGCTCGCGTGCTACGAGGACGAAGGGATCCCGGACAAGCCGCGCAAGAAGATCCCGTGCATCGCGCCCGAGCCGGGCTTTTGTGGGTCCAGCAAGGACGCGACGCCCAAGCCCAAGCCCTCGGCGGCCGCCAACGCCACGGCCGGCGTCAACAGCACGCGGTTGGTGGACGTGGAGGTCGGAGATGCGAATGACGACGAAGAGGACGAGGACGAGGAAGAAGAGACGCGCGAGATGAAGCACCACACGGTGAACCCGAGCGCGCTGGTCGCGGGCAACCTGCCCAACGGCGAGACGTACGAGGACGAGGAAGACGAGGACGACGACGGCGTCTACTAGTGAGGATATGGAACAACCAGTCGATGTCATCCGTGGTGCGTGTCGCCATGAGTAGTATACAAGTAATTTGAGCAACCAAAGCCAACCCAGAAACACAACACAACGGCCCGATGCGGCCGCTCCCTCTCTCTCGGTTTTAGTCAGTACTACTACGTGGAACGCGGCGTCTACGGGTGGTCTCTAGCTACTTACGACGGTGGCGCCAAATCTACGCGCCTCTCGGCACTCAAGTTACAGCGACACGTTGATGTCGGCCTGGAGGAACGAGTCGCCCGGGATGCGCGCGAGGATCTTGCTCAGCGGGTCCACGGGCGGCGCGTACATCTCGAAGGTCACCGAGCCGCTCGAGATCTTGCTCAGGTCGAGCCGGAAGAACGTCCAGCAGCCGACCTCGTTCTCCTCGGTCACGAGGCTGCGGTGGCGAAGCTCCATGACGGCGACACAGCCTGCGAACCACACCAGAGTGAGCATTAGTTGCAGTTGTCATACATCTGAGAGGCCCACAAGGGAGAAACGTACCATCCGTGAGGTGCTCCAGCGGGGTCTGCAGGTTCCACGTGTTGCCAAACCACCAGTAGTTGCCGCCCGCCTGGATGAGCGAGTTGGGTGTCTGCTGGTGCTTCTCGACGACCGCGCCCTTGAAGTCGAGTACGTACAGGTTGAAGTGGGGCGTCTCCATGACCGGACCGGTCGCGACCGCCATCGCGCCCAAGAAGACCGACACGTACGTGCTGTCGGAGAGACGCGAGGGTGCCTTGAGGAGCGGGAGGCGCGTCGGATCCGTGCTCGCGTGGGCCGCGGGGTCCAGGATCTCCCGCATGTCCTCTTCGATCGCAATGTCGAGCGCACACAGGTCCTTCTTGTTCTTGATCGTCGGATCCGCGCCCTTCTTCATCAGCGTCTCCACGAGATCGAAACGGTTGAGCATCACCGAGTAATGCAGCGGCGTGTCCCCGTTCACGTCAGCCGCGTTGATGTCTGCGCCATTCTCAATGAGCCAGACCGAAACCTTGGCGGCTTCGAAACCCTCGTCATCATCGTTCTGAACAGCGAGGTGCAGAGGCGTGAAGCCCGCCTTGTTCTTCATGTTGACGTAGTCCCGGCGCAGCGCGGTGTCGATACAGATCATGTTCTGGAACGGAGCACTCGTTGTCGAGATGCGCACGCCGTGGACCTTGCGGATCGCCGCCATCCATTCGTGGACCTCCTCCTCCGTGTCCGCGACGAACGTGATATATCCCTCGAGGTTCTTAGAGCTCTTGAGGCGAGGCGAGTGGATCTCGAAGCAATGGTCGGCATATGAGACGCGCTTGATGGTCGCATCGCACAGCTCCATGATCATGAGCGGGATCCGCTCTTTCGGGGCCTTGTAGTACGTCAAACAAGACTCGTCCACCATCACATACCGCTTGGTCGCCATGCGCTTACCGCTTGCCTTCTTCAGGAATCCCTCTTTCAACACCTGGACCTGGACAGTCGATGGCAGAACGGGAGGCAGGGACGTCGACAGACGCCGAACGCCCGTGGCCGGTGTGGACGAGACCAAAGTGCGACGCGGCCGTCTCGCGGCGCTCGGATCCGGCGGAGCCGCCGGTCCCGCAGGTGTCGAGAACGACGACGCAGTGGACATGGACCGGAATGGATTGCCACCTGGCGTCTTCGACGGAGAGCTCATGGAAGGAGACCTTCCCGACGGAGTGGTGCTGACGGTTGAGCTGGTTCGCAGTTTCTCGATCGATTCTTCGAGCGCGCTGCTGGTGCTACTCGCACTTCTCTCACGACCCATGTAATCAGTGAGACCGGATCCACTAGGTCCGGAGTTTCGGTTGGCAATCTTGGCCAAAAGTTTCACCATATCGACATGAGCCAGGCGAGCAGCGTAGTGGAGCGGGGTGCTCCCAGCTGAGTCCTTGCCGTACACAAGATCCTCCATCTGAGGGTTCTCCTCCAGCACGAATCGAGCAAGGTTCAAGTCACCGTTCTTAGCGGCGACGTGAATGAGCGACATCTGATCGTTGAATCGATCGCGCGATCGCAGCATACCAGGCATCTCTTGAGCAATGTGGAGGACGTCGGTAAGGTTGTACGAGTTGGCAGCCTCGAACAACTCACGCGTGCGGTTTCGAAGGCGAATGCGCGAGACATGGAACATGATGACACCGATAACCTTGGCCAATGCGCGGCGACGTCTCTCGGCACCATTCTTGGCCTTGCGCTGTCGGTACACACTCTGCACCAGGATGATGTGCTGGCGAGCCCGGTGGTACTTCTTGCGCTGCAAGTACCCACGAGTGCGTGCCTGGAGGCGTAGAATTGCGCGGCGAGCCTTGATAAACGTGCGTCGCGTCAAGTACTTCCGCACGGCAGACTGCGCGATCACCGTCGCGACCTTGAGCTTGAGGTAGTAGGAGCGCGCGATGACCATGCGAGCGAAGCTCTGCAACCGACAGATGTGGTTACGCGTCTTCTTGTAGATAGCGGATTGGTAGTGCGCTCGCCACAACGACTGAAGCAAAGTGATTCGCCCCACACGCTTCGTAATGCGGCGACGGTGGATTTGCATCCGCCACAGCGATTGCACAAGGATGATCTTCTTTCTTTCGTCAAGGTATCGCTGGCGGCAAACCACCATTCTTCCAAAGGCTTCGATGCGCGTCGCCATCTTCTTCTCATGAAGGAAGCGGCGACGAACAAGAGCGCGCCGAATCATGGCCTGCGAGTTGATAGTCGCCTCACGGCCACGGAGGTATTCGGTGCGAACCTTGTTGGCCCGAACGCGCGCCTGAATCATGATGATGCGTCGTCGGGACCGCTTGAACAGTTGGCGCGCGAGGAATCCACGGGCCACTCGGGCGATCTGCTTCTGGGCCTTGTTACGCTTGACAGCACGCTCTCGCGCCTTCTTACCATACTTCAGTCGAGCAATGAAACCACGACCCACAGCGTGGAGCACAATGGCAGACGACTTCATCTGCTTGTACTTTCGGCGACCAGCGTATCCCTTGCAGCGAGCTGCGATGATCGAGGCGGCCTTTCGCTGGCGCAGGAAGTCGCGGCGAAGCTTGCGCATGCGCATGGCATTCGAGATGACCGACGCAGCATGCTTCTGGCGGTGGTACTTCTTGCGGGCGATGAAGCCACGCACCTGCGCGTTGATCTTCGTCGCAGCGCGTGGCGCATTACGCAAATACCACACATGGCGTCTCGCAATCTTGCCGCGAACACGCTTCTGAACCACGATGGCAGCCTTGCGCAGGCGCAAGTACTTCCGCCGCACGACAAACTGGCGCGCGACTGCATTGAGCTTGGTAATGCGCACTCGCATGCGCCGGAAGTGAAGCTTGGCCGCGTACATTCGCAGCATGGACTGTACCTTAATTGCCTTCTCACGAATCAAAAGGTACTTCTTGCGCTGGATCATACGACGCACATGCTTCTGAATCTGGATGGCCGCCTCATGTGTGATCTTGCGGGCTTCGTTGTCAAGAATTCGGAGCTGGCTATCACGCATGAAGACTTTCTTGTGACCCAACTGCCAGTTGTCACGCTCGAGATACTTGGACAAAATGATCTCGCAAAACTCCTTATCAGTCAGCGAAGCACGCTTCTCCTTTGACACCTTGGCCTTGCGCGTGAGGATTTGGTATCGCTGATAGAACTCGTTGAACAATCGTCGCACAGGGTAACCGGAACGACGAATACGCACAGTCTCCATAACACCGAGGTAGATAAGCTGGTTCAGGATCAGAGACGCGTTCCAGCCTTGAGGAAATCGAAGGTTGTTCGGCTTCACGCAGCGGACGAACGAAGGTGCAGTCGCTCGCAACTGCACCATCAAATCGGCCATCTGATCGCGGAACTTGCGTCCAACGGTCATCGTACCTGTCATCTTGTTTCCGCCCGCCTTACGGATAGGCTGGCGGGGGTTGACACCGCCGGCCGCGGGGGCGTCCGCCGAAACGGGGAACAACTTGCGCACAAACTCGAGCTTGGAGCTGTGCATGAGCGACAGCAAATCGTTGTGGAGCGAGTCATCGTTCTTCTCGAGGAAGCCAGTCACGCTGTACGTCACTTCACCAGCATAGTGGTGGATTGTGAACTGGTCGTTCGCGAATCGCGGCTTCGAGTAATAGATGGTGGTTCCCTCTTCGACCTTTCCTTGCGGGATGTGGGTCTGGTGAAGTTTCTGGATGAAGTTCTCGTCACTAGCGCGACGACCAAGCATTCCTTGCTCGTCGAGAAGACACAGGATACCGAGCGGCTTCTTGTCAATCAGATCCAAACACGGTCCGTTGTCCTTGAATGCAAGGCGAGAAAAGTCGATGCCTTCCTCAACGTACACCTCCTGCTCGTACACGAAGACGTGCTGGTTGAACTGTTGCTGCAGCATTTCGTTCGTGTAGTTGATACACAGCTGCTCAAACGAGTTAACTTGGAGACTCTCGAAACCAAAGATATCGAGGATACCGATGAAACGAGCCGCTGCAGGCATCCCCGAGCTGGTCATACCCGCGCTGCTTCCGATCTCGCTCGTGGAGGCATTGATTCGCCCGACCAACCAGTCGAACAACTTGCTGAAGATCTCCTTCGCCAGACCGTTTCGCGATTTCAGGGCCTCGACGGCCGACAACGAGATCTCGGCAACGGATCCACGAGCGCCGGCGGACATTGTTCTCTTCGTAAGCGCGAAATCGAGCTCCGACTGCGTGACCTGCATCAGCTCTGCGAGGTTTGCAATATCCTCCGGGTGGTCCACCATTGCTTCCAGCTTGGCATTCTCCGAGAACTTCAAGTTACCGAGGTGCAGCACCACCGCCACGAGCGTGAAGATTGCCTTCTGGAGTTCCGCGTCGATGCCGATCGTGGCCATGGCCTCCACAAGCTCCTTGTAGTCCTTCTTGTCGTTGATTTCGGGGCACTGCACGCAGTTGCCCTGGTTCAAGTAGTAGTAATCGCTGGCGTTCTTGAGCCGGAACGCCGCCTTGTCGGCCGCCGGCATGCCCGCACAGAGCTGGTAGAAGATGTGGTAGTTGCGTTCCGCGTCACCGCAGCCGACGATGCGGCTCTTCTCGAGCAAGAAGTGACTGGTCGTGGCGCCGGAGATGGTGCCATCGGTCTGGTAAAAGATCTTGATGAACTTACCGAAGCGACTCGAGTTGTCGTTACGGATGGTCTTTGCATTACCGAATGCTTCGAGGATCGGGTTACTTTGCAGCACGCACTGCTCGACCGACGAGCCGCCGCCACTCGTGCTGCTGCCGTTCGACGTCGGCGCCTTCTTCGGCCCGCGCTTGCCGATCTCACTGATGTTGGCCAAGTACTGAAAAAGCACCATCGCATAACAACGAGGTCAGTCAACCCAAGATCGTACACGGTAGGTCGTCATGGAACGTACCCGCATGATGTACTTGGACGCCTCGGTCTTGCCAGCACCCGACTCGCCCGACACGAGGATGGACTGGTTCTTGCCGTCCTTGCTCAGCGCGTGGTACGCGCCGTGGGCCGTCGAGTAGACGTGCGGCACCGGATTCTCCAGCTTGCCGATCGAGTCGAGCTCGGGAAAGTTGTACAGCATCGGGATGTTCTTGTACGGGTTGATCGAGATCAAAATGTCGCCCGTGTACGTCTATCCAGCATCGTAACCACACACGCGTGAGCTCCCTCTCTATGTGGCAACACCACGCATTTCACCCACTCGGGTTACGCACATAGATCTTGTCCTCGAGGTACCGCCGGCGCAGCAGGTCGAGCAGCGGCGCCTGGTGGAGGTTGTCCATCTCCGAGATGTTGGTGAGGTCCATCGAGTGGCTCGGGTCGTACGGATGGACGTCGCCCACGGGGAACTGCTGCTCGTTCTCGTTCTCGGGCAGCAGCACGTGGAGCTTCTCGCCGTCGTCCTCCACGACCGTGCCCAGCTGCCACACGTTGCGCGGGTCTGGGCACCACACCTTCTCGCCCTCGCGGCGCTGCACGCGCTTGGGGGCGTCCCCCATTGTCGTCGGCTTTGCTTTGGTCGCCTCGTTGCCGGTGGGGAAATGCCGGCGGAGGAAGGAAGGACAAATGCAGCCAGAAATCAGGCTGCTGCTGGGGGGAGTGCGAAGATATAACCTCACGTGGGTACCGGATTTAACCTCAATCCAGAACAGAGACAACATGGGTTCAATCTGAATTTCAGCCAATCAAACCGGAATGAGAACGCGAATCATTTCTTCGGATCCAGTCAGTTGAAGTGAGACGATGGTGAGGGTTTCCCACAAACTCAAAAGTATTTGGAGCGGGACGTGTCGCTGGTGGCGGCAGCGCCCCCGTTGCCAGTGGCCGTGCCGCCCTCCCGCAAGTACGAGCTGGTTGCGGACGAGAGGAAGCTCATGCCCTTGGCGGCCGACGAGAGCAGGTTCGTGCCGCTGGTCGCGGCGGAGAGCAAGTTGGAGCCGGCCGCGCCGGAGAGCAGGTTCTGTAGCTTGAGCGCCGGCAGCGACGGTGCCGCACTGTTCTCCTGGAACAACGAGTCACCGTTATCCATGGACGATCGTGATCCATTGGACGCAGTCGGTAATTGGCTCGAGCTGGGCGCGCGACGTCTCGATGTCGGGACGGGCAAGAGCGAGAAGCGAGGGACTGGCTCGGCCAGCTTGATCATCGGACGTGTGTCTTGAGCACTCACGACAATCGACTTACCATCTGCAAACACAAGAGCGTGATAAGAGTCCAGAGCAAGGAAGTTGCACAGCTTAGCAAGCGTGATCACTTACTGATTTCGCTGATATCGTTGGCTTCCGAAAGCGATGAGAACAGCAGGCGGCTTTTCCGAAACTGGATGACGACGTTTTCAATCAGCTGTGGACCATAAATCTCCCAGTCGACCGGATCAATGAAGTCGTGCATGCGTTCGAACAGCTTCTTGAGCCGAGCCAGGCTGGGGGCGCATGTAGCGAGGTCGATCTCGTCGCCCCAGCCGAAACGAACAAAATCGGAGAAGCCGAGCGTCGCGCGCACAAAGTACATGTCGAAGAGAAACTGGAGCATGCAGTACTCGCCAAAGTTGAGTACTGAACGGTCTTGTGCTCGCTTTGCTTCAACGACGAGATTGACAGCTTCGTCATAAACATCGACACTCATGATCGTCAGCTGTTCGGTGAGCACGGATCGAATCAACTCGTGCATCGCGTCCACGTGAGCAGAAGAGACTCCACTTGCACGTCGCACAAGACGGTATGCTTCATCAAGGGCGTAGCAGCAAGAAAACAGGAAGCTGGAAACGGTAGGCGTTTCGCACCACGGCAGCCAGACTTTCTCTCCAGCAGCCGAAAGCTCCACTTCATCACCTTCACCGTCATCTGCACTCACATCGTCGTCCACGATGACCTGCTCGGACCATCCTTGATGCCTGGAGATCCATTCCTATGCACACAACGAATGTGAATTCGTCACTTAGCCACACATCAACATGGACCAGGAGTCAGACAAGTTACCTCGTTCGTGATATCGTACTGCTCGACTTGGAGAAAGTCTCGTAATGGCGCAATCTTTTGGCCGAGGAGTTGGCGAGCCCACGCCTCACAGTATCGCTGCGCAAGGCCGTGAAGAACATCAACAAAAATTGTCTCATAGGCCGCTCCTGACTTGATCTGGCTTAGAACGCGGAATGTGAAGAACCCAGCCGTCTCCACGTGATGAATATCGTCGTCTACAAATGTTGTTCCTCCACTTGCATACATCGTCGTCTCCTGGTCACAGTGGAAACGTGAGTTTGAGCCACGATCGACATTTGTTCAATGTGGAACAGATTACGCTACCTTGAATAGAGTCTTCAAGCTGTTCTGGGTGAGATTTCCATCCGTCGCGTACTTCTCAAACAACGTCTGATCTTCGAGCTCAGACGGACCGCTTGGATGCACTCCATCACGATCACCAAACAGCATTGTCTTCCGCTCAACAAAGCGCGAGATGATCGACACGAGAATGTTTGCAAGAGAGAGGAGATATCCAGGGTTGCCGTTCGGTGAGCCCGCCGACTCAGCCCACGGGAACTCCGCCTCCAGGAATCGAACGACGCTCACGAGGGTTCGCATGTACTCCTCAGCGAGAACGCGTTGGAGTTCACTGGATTTTAGTCCGGCCACTTTTTTGTGGATGACGTCAAAATGCTCGTAAAACTTGACGCTATGAAGATGCCGCACAGGCTTTGCTGACTCAGTCACGGCACTCATGCACGTTCGGATCTCGCTTTTGATCGCCGCCGTGGCATCGACGAAAGAGTTCTGCACCAAATCGCGGGTCCGCTTTCGAAGGGAGTTACCAAAAAGCAGCTCAAACATGGAGGTCGCAACGTCGGTCGTAGTGACACACTGGACCGACTTCCACAGGCTTGTGGATCGGTAGGCATCATACTGAGCTTCAATCGACGCAAGCTTCGCTTGCGTTTGAGCGATCTTCGCAATGGTTGAGATTTGACTTATTGTGGAGCTCGCATGCGAGGACACCTATAGGGACGAAACTCGTGCATATGAGAACCTTCAGAATTACGCGCTTCCCCGACACCTGTGATACTTACATCCTCGACGCTCTTAGCGAACCAATCCTTGATGGCACAGGTAATACGATCTGAGACGGCACCGTCCGATAGCTGTTCCATGACTCGTAAACCAGACTGTTGTGCTACCGATGGAGTCGTCGAAGACGGAAGAAAGATTTCTTGAGCCTGAATCAGTGTCAAGAGGAGCGATCGCAAGTTCAGCCGCATCTGCCGTTCTCTGCTGACGAGCACGTGGGCCGGATCGTCGTCTCCGTTCCGGCTCGGGTCATCGCGCTGCAGCCAACGCGTTCGGCTGCTCAAAAACTTGGCCACTAGCGCTTCTGGGTCTTGTACACCATCGAGCTGCGCTATCGCAGCCAAGTTGCTCGCGTAAAACGCTGCGGACTTGCCTCTGGAGGCGAGGCAGCTCTCGGCCACTGCCTTCACGCGCTGCTCGAAGCTGTGCACAGATGCCCACATGGACGGCAAGAACGGGTACGTCGTGATTGATGCCTGCACCTGCTCCGACTCGTAGTTGGTCTTCGCCTGGTGATATAGCGCGAGCGCCTGGTTGGACTCGCCACGATCCAAGTGGAACCACAGCTTCTCGTGGGCCGTGACGATGAAGAGCACGCGCTCGTGCACCGACGCCGACGCTGGCACACCAGCAGAGCCCACTTCCTCCAGCGCGGGGTGCGTGAGCCCATTCGCAGCCTGTGCGAGCAGCTTCTCCGAGCTCGCCAACGTCGCGCCAAGCGCGGCCTCCACGTTCTTCCACTTGTCGGGCATCTCCTTGAGCGACGTCTCGAGGCGCATGGCCGCCGAGTGCATGCTCACGATCTTGTCGGCCGAGTCGATCAAATCGCGGTACCGCACGCCGATCATCTTCTGCATCTCCATGGTCTTGGCGTCCTTCTCTTTCCTAACACCGTATCCATATAGATCCCTTCAGTCGACTGCCATGAGGAGATTAGTCTTCCTCAGCCGCGCACCTCGTTTGCTCCAGGAGCACCTTGGCGTCGGCCACCGACAGGCGCCGCAGGAAGTCCGCCGCCGCGGCGTCCGGCTCCGCCGCATCGCTCTTGGACGCCGACCGCATCGCTGTCGATGCCACTTGGCGACACCCAAATTGCCCGTTTGCCTCCCCTTCAAGACCGTCACTCCAGCACACCCGGCGTAAAATAACGCGAATCAAACGCCGGTAATATTACCGCGGTTTGTATCGGTTAGAGAGTTTACTTTCCAACAGCACTCTGGCCTTCGAGTTGGGACAACGATGGAGACGTCCAAGCTGGAGGTGGCGGTCGACGACTCGTCGCCGGACGATGGCGCGCCCCACACGCGCGTGAGCCCGCGCCTGGGCCTCCAGGACAAGGAGAAGAAGTCGCCGCACAGTGTGAGTGTTTTTACTGCGTGTTAGCGCGTGAAGAAACGACAGTAAGAGTATCTAAACCGAGTTGTAATGTCACCACAGCTTACCAAGAGCGCGCTGTCGATGCTCCACCACAACGCGCGCGCGGGCCCTGTGACACTGGAGGATATGAGCACTGGTGGGCGGGTGCTCCCTGCCTCGCATTACTGGAAGCAAGACTACGACCCGAGCTTGGTCGACGGTACGACTATGCGTGAGCGCTTTTGTTGGCCCCGACGGTGGTCTGACGGTATGTGGATGCCTTATTCTTTGTTCTGGCTGCTTGTAGGCAATCTGCGGCGCGTGCGGCGCTACCTCCGCTCCGCGAGATCGCTGTACGAGATCCAGATGCAGCCGAAGCGGCCGTCGGCCGTCTTGAAGATGAAATCCAACTCCGTAAGTGTCGATTAGGCAGCCAGCTTCACGACCGGGTATTTGCTCATACGGCCCATTTTATGGCTGTGTGCATGGTACTGCAGTTTGGATTCAAGAACGGCTCAACCCACGACGTGATGGCCAACTTGGTATCGCCCATTCGCTCTCCACAAGTGCTAGGTATGAGGCTTTGATGGTTATGCCAGTGTGGACGAGATCACCCCCAACTTACTTGCTCGTGTGAACCTCAAGATGCGTGGTCGCCGCTGGAAATCGGTGTTTTTGAAGACACCTTTGAGCGGTCCGGCAAGGACTTTCACGCAATCGCTGAGCAGGTAAGCTGGATGTCTCCATTTCATTTATGTGGCATGATGTGGCTAACGGTACTCACTGGTGTTCCTGCAGCTTCCCCAGAAGAGCGTCAAAGACGTCATCGCTTTCTACTACGTCTGGAAGAAGCACGGCTTGATCTCAGTCCATCACACCGACGGCGAAGACAGCGATGGTGGGAGCTCTGAAGGATACTATGATGCAAGCATGTCTGCGGAGACGCTGAAGCTGGTCGAGAAACTCAAGCGTGCGTGCCCACTCGAGGAGCACACCCTATCCTGTACTAACCATGGATAATCTGACGCGAACACAGGGCGGCAACGATGCATGAGGGACTACTTCGCCGCGGCCAGGGAGCTGACGTGTGTGAAGAGGATTAACCAAGTTAGTCATCGCGATGTATCGATTTCGGACTTCGGTCTTCATCGCCTCGCAGGAGTTCGACCAGCAATCCCAGGCAACTCCACGTTGCGAAACCCTGCAGTGCTTGGTAAGCCGTTTCCCAGTTTTCGACGAAGATTCCTCGTTCACCAGACTAACCTGAGTCCCCCCGCCCGCATCTTTGTAGATGCATGGACTCCACTTGAGATTCGTGTCTTCGAGCTTGCGATGGAATGCTACGGCAAGGAGGAGTTCCACCAGGTCGCTCGCATGGTACGCGCACAGCTTCTCGCGCCAATCCGGCACGCTCTGATGAGTATTTTCGACGTCATGTAGGTGGGGACGAAGTCGTGCAAGGAGGTCATTGCATTTTACTACGTGTGGAAGAAAGACCCATATTACCGAGTGGTGAAGAGCCGCTGGGAAAAGAGGGATCCGTTTATCAAGAAAAAATCGGCCTCCAACACAGGATCAAGCCAAAGCGGTTCATCTGCTACAGCCTAAACCCTACTCAATCGAGATCACTTCCGGTTGGATAACCATACCTTCTTCGGGGAGATTGACGAGCTTCTTGCATGCCGTGCAAACCCAGGATGCCGGCGGCAACTCGTCCATGTTGATACAGTACTTGTGGAACATGCGGTTGCACATATCGCACAGCACCAACTGATCGTCGTTCTCGTCGAGCGTGCACACGTCGCAGGACTCGTCGTCCAAAAGATGCGAACGCGAGTTGTACTTCACAGGCAGCGTCGTGCCCGACTCATGCTTGTGGAACTGATTTTGCTCGAGCAGCTTGATGTTGCGATACACCTGGAAGCCATGAAGCGCATGGCCGATATTCTTCAGATTCACCTTCTGGTTCATGAAGAACGGGAAGCGCACTTGAAGGGCCTTGAAACCTTGCATCTGGCGCTGCTGCAGAAGCTTCGCCAGCGACACGTACTCGGACGGGCGCGCGCGCCGCTTGCCGAAAATCTGGACAAGGCTCTTCTTTGCATCCAGGCTGAGCCACACGAAGTCGTCGGTCTCGAATTGGTCCGGGAACAGATTGATCTCAATGAGATCACACACGACCTGCCAGCACGTGAAGGAGCCAAGCGCGTTGCCACGGAACTTCCGAAGCTGTTCAAACACCTCGGAGGCCGAATTGCACTTCTTGACGTCGAACGTGCACGCATCCAGGTTGTCGAGGAATTCCTCGAGCACCTCAAGATACCGGTGCACGTCCAGCTCGCGCTTGCCGGCAAAAAGCGTGGCATCGTCGGTACGCTTGGCAATATTCTGAAGGCGCTTCTTGAAGCTCAGAAAGTTGTCCGAGGTCGGGATACCTTCCGTCGTGTAGAACGTGTCGATTTTGTTGCAGAAGCGGAACACAACGGCCATCCAGAGAACCTCGCGCATGCTGAGGCGCCCCTGGTGAGCCTTCTGCCAGCTACACGAACAGAAACACATCAGCGTTCAGACTCTCGTGACGACCAGGCGGACATCGCCATCAGAGCCATGATATGTATGAGGGAACGCACCGCAGAACGTGCTTCCGCAAGTAGGCCGTGCTGCGGTCCAGTTCGCGGTAAATGTTGCAGGTCCCTGCACCAGTCAGCGATGCCACGTGAACATCAACCAAGACCCGCCAAAAAGAAAGCGACGGCGGGAAACGTACAGTACTTGGTAAGAGCGAGGTCCACACGCGGGACGCCCTCCGGTTCGATCGAGTAGCTGTGCCACATGCCGTGGCGCTGGTACACAAAGTCGTAAAACGCCATGGCGCCGAGCCACCAGCTCTTGTAGCCCTTGCCGTCGTCGGCCTCGAGCATGTGGTCGTCCAGGAAGCTGAACGAGCGCCGCGGGCGCTTGGTCGTCGCGTCGTCCGCCGCTGTGGTCGCGGCGTCTCGCTTGGTCTTCTTGGCCGGCGGCGGCGCGTCCGCCGCGGACGACGGCGAGGTCGGCAGCTGCACGTACTTGCCGCCGTCCTTCTTGCTGGCATTCCAGCCCTTCTCCTTGAGGTACACGGCCTCGCACGCCACGCCGCACACGGGCACCGAGGGCGCGCCCTTGACCGCGGTGGTCGACATGTACTCCGGGTTCGGCCGCTTGCACACGAAGCAGTGGGTGAGCTCCACTACGGGCACGGGCTCGCCGTCGTCGGCCGCCTGCGCCTCGGCACCGTCCTCGCCGTCCGTGTTGTCGCTCGCGCCCGACTCGTGCTTGGCCGCCGCGCTGTTGTTGAACCACTTGCTCAGCTCGAAGCCGTCGCGGAACGTCGCCATCGTGTCGTGTCCCGGGTGGTCGTGAGTGGGTCAATGTTTGTTCCCCCCTGGAATTTCCCGCGCCCGAGAATGGTTCTTGCTCCAGCGGACCAAAAACCTACCCAGCCGCCAGTTGGGCCCAGATCCCAATTGAAAGGGTACTGTGAGCGAACGTTCTAAGTACGAAATTAGAAAGAGTGGGAGAGCGTACGTAGGAGGATCGGATACAGTAACACAGTCGGATCGTCAAGTTGAAGATTTCGAGCTCATCTCTGTGTGGGCGAAGATGGTTTATCGAACGTGTGTGCGTGTGAGGATTCGAATGGGCGATGGGAGCTTCACACACACGCTGGAGCGACTTTACGGAAAACGACATGAGGAGAGAGGATGCGAAAAATGGAGCGTAGAACATAAAATTCGTGTTGTGTTTTCCCCTAATAGAGCGTGTCTGTTTCTCGATCTTTTTGCCGCTGCGTCAATCGCATGCGCGTAGTTTTGTGGGTGAGCTTGGCGGGGAGCCGTCAACGGGCGGATTCCCGGGTGCTGATTGGTGTCATGTCTGATGAACCGCACTTGCACCACGACGAGAGAGGTGTAGGCTCGGGAGAGAGCGCTTACTTCTTGAGCTCGGCCTTCAGGATCTCCTCGAGCTTGACGATGTCGGCGCTGAAGCCACGGATGCCCTCAGCGAGCTTCTCCGTCGCCATGGCGTCCTCGTTCAGGCTAACGCGGAAGTTCTTCTCGTCGAAGCTGACCTTCTCGCCGGTGTAGAGCTTGGCAGCGCTCTCGGCCTCGAGCTTGCGCGTGATCGTGGCGTTGCTCTTCTCCAGCTCGTCGAGGAGGTTGGGCGAGATCGTCAGACGATCGCAGCCAGCCAGCTCGGTGATCTCACCCGTGTTGCGGAACGACGCACCCATGACGATGGTCTTGTAGCCGAACTTCTTGTAGTACTGGTAGATCTTCGAGACCGAGATGACACCAGGGTCCTCGTGCGAAGCGTACTCCTTCTTGCCGGTCTTCGCCTTGTGCCAGTCGAGGATGCGGCCGACGAAGGGCGAGATCAGGGTGGCCTCAGCCTCCGCACAGGCAACAGCCTGGGCGAAGCCGAAGAGGAGCGTCATGTTGCACGAGATGCCCTCCTGCTGGAGCTCCTTGCAGGCCTGGATGCCCTCCCAGGTCGACGCGATCTTGATGAGGATGCGGTCCTTCGAGATGCCAGCGTCCTCGTACAGCTTGATGATGCGGTGCGCGCGCTCAATCGTGCCCTCCTTGTCGAAGCTCAGACGCGCGTCCACCTCGGTCGAGACGTAGCCCGGCACGATCTTGAGGATCTCGAGGCCGAAGTTGACCGAGAGCTTGTCGATGACGTAGCCGAGGCGCTCCTTCTCCGAGAGGCTCGCGTCGAGACCCTTGCCGTACGCGACGGCATCGTCGACGAGGTGCTTGTACTGCTCCATGGTCGCGGCCTTGTAGAGGAGCGACGGGTTGGTCGTCGCGTCCTGCGGCTTGTACTTGGCGATCGAGGCGATGTCGCCCGTGTCGGCGACGACCGTCGTGAACTCCTTGAGCTGGTCGAGCTGCGTGGTCTCCTTGAGCTTCTTGGTCGGCGAGGTGCTCATTGTGGCGGTGTGAGAGGGGGAGAAAGGAGGGGCTTGGTGGACGTCGCCGGTCGGATGCGAATTGCGAAATGACCAAGGCGAGCGAGCGCCGAACGCGCCCGACCCAACAAACGTTGGGGCGGGCCCTCTCCTTGATGAAGGGCAGCTTCGACGCGGATCGATCGATCCTGCACAATTGAGCGCTGTTACCCGAACCCTCGTTGCCCCAAGCACACAAACAGACGGGTTGCGACAACTTGTCACAACGGGTTTGCCGGAATTGGACCCGTTGCACTTGGCCAGCTAGTTCATCTTGGTTTTTGTATGTCGAGATTCACGGGTTAACGGGTTCACTGATCGGGTCAGGTTCGATTCCGCAAGTTTGAGACCCATGTCCGGCGGTGAATGACGCGCTCGGGGGGAAACCGAGCGTTGGTTGGTGCGTCGGCTGATCGCGTGCACGTTCGCACGCAATCGACATGGATGCAGAAACTTCCTGCTCCTTCCGGCTGAGGCAACGAGCCACACAATCACGGATCGCGCCAGATCAATATGGCGCGTGTGTACCCACCTCTTACACGCGCATGACTGGAGCGAACCAACGGGAAAGCAATCGCCAACTCGATGGAGGAAGCGTTTAGAATGCAGCACTGAGTTATTGCCTTGTCTATTTGCTGGGGTATCTACGTCATCGTACTTTACCGGAACAACAGCGATTCTACCTGCATGCGACCTTGAAGCGGACGGCGATATGCACGCGCGGACGACTACAGCACGGTCGAGAAGGTGTCGGTGGCCTTCTCGTACATGCCGAAGAACACGAAGCCGCCGATGCTGATCCACATCGTGCGCGGGCCGACGCCGGAGAAGAGGCGCTTGACGCCCTCGTCGCGGTAGACGCGCATGAACGTGTCCACCGTGCCCTTGTACGCCACGCCATTCGCGTCCTTGCCCAGCATCAAACGCGTCTTGGTAACGTCCAGCGGCGTCGTGATAGAGGCGGCAACGCCGCCAGCGATCGAGCCGCAGATCGCGCCTTGCAGCGAGCTCACAGGCGCGTTCTGCTGCTTTGCCCATTGGTGCTGTCACATAGAAAGATGAGGAGGTTAGTGTCGCACCATGGCATAGAAATGAGCACATGGAATTGCATGTACGGACCTTCAGGCCTTCCCAGAGCGGGAACTGAATAAACGAGAAAGGGATCTCGCGAGCAATCATGCTCCAGTATCCGCGGTAGAACGCGAGCACGCCCTGCGAGCCGCGGATACCAATGATTGCCTCCTGGATGGAGCTGTACATGCCAGTCTGCATGCGCTGCTTGACGATCTCGGTCGGAACTCGCACCAAGCACGCCGACTGTGCACAAACAAGGCGTTAGAAGCCAACAGAAGCCGCAATGTCGAAAGGAATCATACGACGTACCATTTCACCGATGGCGGCGGCCGACATGTGGACGATCGGCGAGTGCTTGTGTTCCGGGAAGTTGCGGCCGATGATGTTCTTCGACGTCTCGTATGCGCTGAAGAAGAGGGCACCTGGAATTGCACCGACACCGGTGAGTTCTGCTCTCTTCATACGCATCCATGCGCAAGGTCGTTTTGGGCACTTACCACCAGGAGCTGATCCGGCCGCGGCGGCCGAAAGGCCAGAGTAAACGCCACGGAAGCCGCCAGCCTTGAAGAACCCTTCCGCAGACTGAAGACGCGTCTTGATCGTGTCGAGCGGGAACAGCGCGACATCCACGGACGTGCCGGCAACGGCGCCGCCCTGATACACGCAATACCACACGAAACCATCCATCAGCTTCAAGTACCAGTGAGTAAGTAACACTAGCGCTCCGTCGTACCAACAGCGAGGCCAGGAAGCCCTTGCTTTTCGCCTCGATGGATGTCTTCGCGTCGGTGTCGGCCATGGTGATCTTGCCCCCAACGTGCGTCGGATGTGAGGTTGCAACACGGGCCGCAACGTTGAGGTTGGCTGGTGACAACCAGCACTACCGTGCCGATCCGAATTGAAGTCGGTCCGCCACGCGCCTTGATTGCGTGCGCATGATCCGATTGGCTGCGTCCCAAACTGGCAAATACTTATGTGCTTGGACCAAAGACGTGGATAAATGTGGAAAACTGTAACTCCACTATGTGACCGAATCACAGGTGGACCACACTATTTGCATCCTGCCCTGACGAAAACTTGGCTCCACAAACTGCGCTGGTGGAGTGCGCCGTATCAAAGCGTAGCGTGGAGAGGAGGAAGCGCAAGGTGATCCATCGCCCGAGGTAGTGAGTGAAGCCCCAGGAACGGAACACGCAGCAACCATGGGCATCCTCGACAAGATCAAGGAGATCGGTACGGGAATTTAGGTTACTGCGCTCGTCGTGTGTCGCAGAAGGCGTCTAACGTGAGCGGCGCGATTGTAGAGGATGAGATGAAAAGGACGCAGAAGAACAAGGCCACGGAGCACCACCTCGGCTCGCTCAAGGCCAAGCTCGCCAAGCTGCGTACCGAGGTAACAAGACCAATGAGTACTCTGGATGGCGCAAACGCACTCAAGAACATCGTCTGTCGGGTGTTTGCGTAGCTTCTCGAGGGTGAAAAGTCCGGTGGTGGCGGCGGAGAAGGTACGGTCAACTTACTTTCTACGGCTGCGTTGGGTGGAAGTTTTGCGTGGAGAACTGATTGCGATCGCTCTTCAATTAGGCTTCGATGTCGCCAGAAGTGGTGATGGCCGAGTCGCGCTGATCGGTTTCCCTAGTGTCGGCAAGTCGACCATGTTGAGGTGCGTTATCACACCCACCACCTTGGGTTCTTTGGGTGAAGGTTAAAACTGACCTTTTGATTGTTCGCATCAACAGCCAACTGACCGAGACGCAGTCGGAGCAGAGTGCCGTGGAGTTCACGACGCTGACGTGTATCCCGGGTAACCTCATCTACAACGATGTGCGCATCCAGCTGCTCGATCTGCCCGGTATCATCGAAGGCGCCGCCCACGGCCGTGGCCGTGGTCGTGAGGTCATTGCCGTGGCCAAGTCGGCCGATATGATCTTGATGGTGCTGGATGCTGGTCAAGAGGCTGGTAACCGCCACCGTGAGATTCTGGAGCACGAATTGGAGACTGTCGGTCTTCGCCTGAACCGCCTGCCGCCGGACATTTACCTCAAGCGCAAAGCCGGTGGTGGTGTGTCGTTCAACACCACGGTGACCCTGACCAAGGTCAGCTATCCCCATCAATGTCTTGGTTAGGCCCCCGATATGGACTACTGATTATGCCCCATGGCTTTGTGAAGCTTGGTGATGATCCAGCGAAGACGGTCTACAAGATCCTCCACGAGTACCGAATCCATAACTGTGAGGTGCTCTTCCGTGAGGATGCGTCGACCGACGACTTGATCGACGTCATTGAAGGCAACCGCAAGTACATCAAGTGCCTGTATGTGTACAACAAGATCGACACGGTCACGATCGAAGACGTTGACCGACTTGCGCGTCTGCCGCACTCGACGGTCATCGCCTGTGAGCACAATGGTCGCCAGGCGGTAAGTGACTCATGTGGCTCACACTGTTCAACCTGCCCTAAGCTAACCGGAAATGATGTAGCTCAACTTTGACACGCTGCTCGCCAAGATGTGGGACTACATGGGTCTCACGCGTGTCTACACGAAGCGCCGTGGAGAGGTATGACAAAGAGCGTTCTAAGGGGGGTATAGGTGTGTGCTGATCCCGCATTGCTCTTACAGATGCCGCACTTCGAAGAACCTGTCGTCATCTCCAGCCAGCGCAAGGGAACCACGATCAGCTCCGCCTGTCTTTCGGTACGCATGCTGATCCGTAACCGTTCGCATGAGCCGAGTCCCAACCGCTCTCCATGACTTCTTTCCCATAGATCTCGAAAGATATGCTTGACAACTTCAACTACGCGTTGGTGTGGGGCACGAGCACCAAGTACAACCCGCAGCGCGTTGGCAAGGACCACACGCTGGAGGACGAAGACGTGCTCCAAGTTGTCGTCAAGACCGCGAACCAGCAGAAGCGCGACAAGAACTACAACCAGAAGGTCCAGGCATACTTTGACAAGTACAAGCGCAAGAAGAAGGCCCTCAAGACCTAGGCTGACACTTGCACGGACGGATACGTAGATATGGTCGAACCTTTCCGTCGTTAATACGATGTCATCCCTTACAGTCGAATCAGTTCCGATGGCTCCGGTGGATCGATGTCCTGTTGATCCACTAGATCGAAGAATGCGTCGTCCTCGGAGCGCCATGCCACGCCGTATAATGTCCGTAGCCGATTACGAATGCGAATCAGAGTGCTGTTACAGAACAAGCGAACACGCACATGGTCAACCCAAGCCATTCCCATCCGTCGTCTGAAATAGGAACGTACTCCTTGCGTAGGCGTGGAGTGGAATTGATTGACGCTGCGTCAACGCCATGCGTCAACGTCCGGCAGAAGTGCTCCAGAACAAATCTCCAGTTTGCGATGGGGCGCTTGCTCGATGGAAGAGGGTCCCTATCACACGCAATGGCAGGAGTTGAGCAGGTGGGACCGATGCTGAGCGAGTTCTTGTCGAACGTACCAACACTGCTGCGCGTAGGAAGCGTCAATTCCCTGTAGCGCCAGCACATTCTTCACAAGAATCGAGTCGAGGAGCTGGTCCGTGAAGTGGCCACCCAGTCGCGTCTGCGCACGCAAACGCGTCGCATCAACAGCATCGGGATCTGCCTCCGCGGTTTCTTCTAAACGGTCAACAAAGTTCATCCCTCGCTGACGCGTTTCGTTTTGCTCCCGGTACGCAGCGACAGCCGCCTCCATGAGAGGCCGCGCTGTTGGCGCCAACGCCGCTTCAAAGGCGCTTCGTGCCGTCATCGACGCACTCGAAGGTGGCTGAACCAATCTCACCTGATGGTCAGCGGCGAGTTCGTCTGCGTTCGCAATAAACCTAACGCACAGGCTTGGTCAGCACATTTCCGAGAAGAATATCTCGTTGCGAACATCAAACGTACTTTCGTCGGCGCACATTTCGCATCGCCACGGGCCACCGGTACTTCCTGCGCGGAGCGCACATACATATCACATCGTGAGTCCCCCGATTCCACATGATACAACCACGACTTCGCATCGTACCGCTTCCATTGGTCAGCCTGGGAGATGGCATAGTCCATTGGTGGCCCAGTGATAACCTTGCGCTTATGCAGAGCCACCTGCTCTGACTGCGGCAAGTGGGTATGGGCGATATGATCTAATAGTCGCTTTGCTGCATCCATGTCGCTCCTCGGAATTGCTTGTCCCTCGTCTTCCTCTTCTTCATAGTCGGCTTCACCTTCGTCTTCGTAAGCCTCCTCCTCCTTCTCCTCTTCCTCGACATCAACTGCTCCGTCATCCCTCTCGACCAGCCCTTCCTCCTCTTCGCGGTCCAGCATCGCTACTTCCGCATCGTCAGCTCTATCTCGTGATCCGACAGTCGCTCTGCTACGGCCCTTATCTTCTTCTTCAACTGACTCATCCTCGCTTGACGCGTCAGCCGCAGAGGCCTTCGCCTCGGCGACGGCTACCACCTCATCTTCTTCCTCGGACTTGACGTCTTCAGCGTCCGACCCCGAGTACTCCGACTCGTCGGCCGCGCTTTCATCTTCATCGCTGTCTTCCTCACTCACAGAGGCAGTCGGCTCTTCCTCTTGCTCGCTCTTGATGCTGATCGCATCATCGTCGTCGTCACTACCGATACCGTCATCCTCCTCCGCATCGTCATCGTCACTCTCGCGCTCATTCTCACTGTCGTCGCTACCGGTAGAGTCTCCATGCTCTTCATCCACGGACTCAATTTTGGCGCGACCGTCCTCGTCCGATAGCGGCTCTTGCTTCACCACCGCCTGCTCGTCCTCCGTCTCCTCGTCCGACTCGTCGGCCTCCTCGCGCTGCGCCAGCGGCACGTCGTCGCTGTCGTCGTCCTGCGCCGCATCGACCTCCGTGTCCGTGTCGCTAACGGTCTCGCTAGTCGCCGCATACGAGGCGCGTGCGATGACGCCCCGGTCGGCGCTCAGACGCGCGCTGCGTCGCGTGCGCGGCGCCGACGCGTCGCTCTCGTCGCTGCTGGTGCTGCTCATTGTGTCGGCCAATGCTTCTCGCCAAACACACTCTCTGCGAGTCTCTTTATTAGCTTAGTTTGCGTGCTCTTGCTCACCGGATTCAGAGCCTTTCTGAAAGGAATGGCAGAAGACTAAGCTAATTAACTCGAAACAATGGCGGGCCACGCGCGTCGTCATCTCTGCCCAACGGCCAAGCTGTCACATCCGTGTGCGTGGCCATCTCCGACGAACGAAGCCACGATGGCCGCGCCCATCGGCGTCAAGAACGGCCGCCTCGCCGTGTTCCACGGCCGCGTCGCGCCCAGCGCCGTGGCGGCACCGCCGTCGACTAGCGAGATCCTGCGCGGCGGTCTGCGTCGCGCGCTGCTCCCACTTGGCGTGGAGCTGCTGCACGCCACCGGCGTGGGCCATGGCGACGCGTTCGTGCTCGTGCTCGACAACGACCGCGCGAGCGTGGCGTGCATGCTCGGCGCGATGGAGCTGCGCTGCGTGTGCGTGCTCTTGGGCAAGAGCCGCGCGGCGCTGCTGCCGCACGTGCTCCAGCAGACGGGCCTCTCGACGATCCTCACAGTCGAAGGAGACTCGGTGGCGCGCAACGAGCAGCCCAAGCAGCGAGAAGTCACGTGGACGCAGGAGCCGGCGCTCAAGGCCGGCGGTGTGGGCATGCTCACGTCGGGCAGCGTCGGGGAGCCCAAGGTCGTGATGTGCTCGTGGGAGCGCATGCTGCTCCAGGGCCAGAGCACGCACGAGCAGCTCTTCCCTGCCCGCGCGGCGCGCATCATTTGCGGCACGTCGATCTCCCACGCATATTCGATCAACGCGATCTTCACACTACTCACGTCTCCGCACGACGACGAGTCCGAGCTGTGCTTCGTCTCGGACACGCAGGCGCTGTACGAGCTGCTCTCGGAGCGGACAGACAAGTTCACGTTGCTCTATGGCACGCCGGCGACATACACGAGGCTGCTCGAGCTACCGCGCAAGCTGCTGTACGCGGACGTGCCGTACAGCGCGGGTACACGCCTGTCGCATGAACTGTTCGAGCTCACATTCGCGCACAGCGGGCTGCAGCTCATGCAGAACTACGGCTCCACCGAGACGGGCGACATCGCCGCGTGGCAGTTGTTCGGCAAGCGATTCGCGGACGAGTCCGCGCTCATGAATGCCGGTGACCGCATCTACGTGGGTAATCTGTGGCCGGGCGTGCGCGTGGAGATCGAGAACGATGGCGAGGTGCTTGTGTGGACGCCGTGGCAGTCGATGGGCTATGTCATCGACGGCGGTCTCTACCTTAGCGGCGGCGCTCCCCACCGGACCGCCGACCGGGGCCTCGTTATTGCCAAAGACAGCAGCGCGCTCACGGAGCTCTGGCTCGAAGGTCGAATCCGCCCGCCCATCAGTCTCAAGCTCGGCGCGCGGTTCCAGTTCTTCGACCCACGCAACGTCGAGGCCGTGTTCAAGAGCAAGGACGGCGTCACAGACGTGCTCGCGCTCATGCAGGACCAAACGGCTCGTCGCACGCACATGCGCGTGCGCGTCGTGCTCGCTGAAGCGTCGACGCTGACAGCGACCGCTCTCCGCGACTGGGCGGCAGCGCAGCTTTCGATCCCAGAGGCCGTTCTCGAGATCGAACTCGTGGACTTCTTGCCGTGCAGCCCCGCAGGGAAGCTCATGTACAGATAGGCAATACCTGTATGAACGGGGAACACACTGACGGTATCCCGCCAGCCCCCAAGGTGAAATATAACGTTTCCCTTTTCTCATACTTGTACGACATGCGCCGCTTCTTCGTCACAGAGTGCGATACAGTGTTCTTGTGTCGGCGACCAGCGGATCTGGTTGATGGGTGTCTTAGATTGGAAAAAGACCGAGCTCGTGAGCGTGTTGGCCCGACGAGCGCCTGCGCCAGTCGCGAGGCCGTCGACGCTGACAATGTTGGCGATGTCGTACACGATCGCTGAGCGATCTTCCGCTGCACTGCAAATGTGGAAGCGCGAGTGCGGCGACCACGAGATCGAGTTGACGCTGGCCGCGTGCTGGTTCAGCTCGACCACGGGGCGCGCCGCGCTGCGCGTGTCCATGATGACGACGTTCGGCTTGCCAGAGATGATGGTGGCAAGGTACCGGTCGTCATGGGGGTTCCATGCGACGCGAAGCAGCGGGACGAGCTCCGGCGACTCGTACAGGATTTGGCTCGATTCCAAGGATCTTCAGGTTGGAAAACGTGCGTAAGCAGTCTCTTCGCGGACAGTGTGGCTTAAGGAGCAAGGATAACGCACCGAAGGTCGAAACTTCGCAGCGAACCGTCACCGCCGACCGAGACGAAGTGGCTCGGCTCGTTCTTCGAGAAGGCCATGTCGTAGACCTCGTCGTCGTGGGCGATGATTTGTTGCTTGGGCGCCGTCGGGCTCTACAGGTACGTCGTCATCAGAACATGACCGATTTCACATCACAAGAAGCACCACCACACGGACGTTGAGGTCCCAGATCGTGCAAGTCGTGTCAATGCTGGAGGTGCCGAGGATGTTGGGCTCGCGCTCGTTCCAGTCCAGCGACGTCAGCGGCGCGCACGTCTCTTGGTTGCGTTTCTGTCAAGCGCACACGATGCACACAGAATCCAGGGAAAACATCACTATCTACCGACGCACAGCATGAGATCAGACGAGGTGGACCCGTACATTGGCGATCGTCGCATGGCGCTCGAGCGACGCGTCGGTGACGGTCCAGATGCGCAGGTAGTCGGCGGTCGTCGCGAGGTACTCGACCGGTTGCCCGAGCGTCTGCGGCGACCACATGACCTTGGTTGGCGGATACGGGTGGTCGATCTCGAACGCGCTGATCAGCTCGCTGCCGTTTGGGCTCGGGTGGAGGATCTATGTCGAAACGCAGCCAACGTCGCTCAGTTCTCATCGTGATGGGTCCGCGTGGCGTCGCTACTGTGTAATACCTGTAGTTTGTTGACGTACTCGCCCGGGATGAACGTGGACGCCGCGAGGCGGAACTCGCTGACATTGGTGCCCCAGCAGAGTCCGTACAGGCGCTGCGGCGCCGCGTAGCTGATGAACGCGCGGCTGCGCTCGGTCGCCATGGAGCTCGTTTTGTAGCTCTTGGAAAAAGGAAAAAATGGAACAAGGGAAATTGCCGTCACAAATCTACCGTATTTTATCCGTCGTCAACATTAAAATGTACGGTATTCCAACATCATAAATTACCGTTCAGAGTGGTGGTCTGCGTTGAAGAAAGCGGCTTTGAAGAACGCACGCCGGGGAAATGCCGCGGCAACGGGTCGACGCAGACGGCGCCGCGCGGGAAACCCGCTCCCCGCTCGAGCGCGAGCGTGAATGCGACGGCGCGGAGGGACGCGACCGAGATCCGCGCGCGCGCCGCGTGCTTCCGCAGCTCGTGCCGGCGAAGCAGCGCCTGCCGCCGCGCGAGCGCGACGGTTTCCCTTTCGGCGCCAAACCGCACTGGATGGCGCCCGCGGGCGGCGTGTCCACGCGACGGACCAACAAACAGCAACGCCAAAATGGGGCGAAGCGCCATAGGAAGGCGGACCCGCGCGCGCTGACGCTGCTGGACGAGCAGATGCTGGTGCTCTGCCGCTCGGCCATGCAGCACTCGTGGGGGGCGCCAGCGGCGTTGGAAGAGCCGCACGCGCTACCACGCGAGCCACTGGAGCCAGCGAAGACTACGTCGTATGGCCACGAGAGCATCTACGCGGCGGTCCAGGTGCAGCGTCTGTTCCGCGGCGTCAAGACGCGCCGGCGGCTCGCGCAGTTTGACGGCCCGCGCTTCCAACGCGCCGCAGGCCTCATCCAGTTTGCGCTGCGGCGCGTGCTGGTCGCGAAGCGCGCGTTCAAGCGGTGGATGGGCAAGCGCCACAGGTGCGCGACGCGTATCCAGGCATGGTATCGCGGCTGCCGCGTGCGCGACCAGGTCCAGTACGAGCGCGCGCGCGTGCTCGTTGAGCGCGTGGTCATGTTCCAGCGTCGGTTCCGAGGGTATCGCTTCTGGAACATTGTGGCCGCGCTACTCGCTCAGCGGCGTAATAAGGCAGCCACGCAGGTCCAGCGCTGCTGCCGAGGTATGCTGGACCGACGCCGCGTGCGAAAGCTCCGCCAAGAGCGCATCCGATTCGCCAACGAACTGAAGAGCACGAGCGACGAGCATCGACGGCAATCTCGGTGCAAAGGCTGCCATTGGGAGTCGTGGACGGAAGACACGCTGTTTGGGTGCTTTATGGTGCGGTTTATCGGCCTCCACGATTTCAACGGAGCCAAGACACTGGGACTCGAAGGTGTACAGTCATTCCCTGCGTCTGCCCGTTTCAGTTTCATGGTGTCGATTCTTCTTCAAGCTATGGGTGAGGATCTCGAGATTTCATTAGCGTTCCTTCGACGGGCTGAGACGGTTTGTCGGCTCACCGACGTTGACGTGCTCGAGGTACGAATATGTAGCTTGATCGGTGTGGGAAGAGCATGAAAAAGCGGGGTCTAAGATCGCATTTGTGTGCATTTTAGGTTGAACGACGATACCTCTTTCCAGCGTTACAGCTCTGCAAGAACGACATTGCGGTACTGGTTGATCTGGCGATCATCTCTCAGTCCACGAGCAAGCTCACTCGTGCTGAGTCGTTTTACCGATCGGCGCTCGAGCAAACACCGCTCGACTATTCTGTTCCTGGGTATCTTCATCGCGTGGACATGCTGGATCGCCTCTTGTTGAACTACCACCGCTTCTGCTCGATCTTCAACTCAAGACAGGTGAATGTTCTCGCCAAGGTCATTCCAATCGCCAAGCGAGGAGAACAAGTGCGCGTGATGGTCTCGCGTCTGAATCATTTTGTCCGGATTCAGTGCGCGGAAGATGAAACCGTGCATCGCTTCAACGCCGTATACCTCAGTGAGAAAGAAGTGCACCTTCTACTGGCCACGAAAGACAAGGCCGATGATGATGATGATGATGCCGGCTCTTCTAGGTCACTGCATCCAGCAACAACCAATCTCGTGAAAATGAACTACTCCAGGCACGCTTCTGCTCGACGAATCTCCCGAATGGCACGAGAAGACAAGTCGGCAGCAAGCAAAGTGAATGAAAACGCTGCGAGGAAGCGCGCTCTCACACAGATCTATCAGGATGAGTTTCGAGGGCTTGCATTCAAACCGACTACCATTTCGCGGTCTTCGGAGGCGAGATCCAAGCTTCAGGTCACCAGAGAGCAGGCCGAGCGTCTCCTGCGGGAACTACTGTTCATTGAACCGTATGCTGACATGAAGGTGGAGCTAAGTGACTTTGATGGGACGACCTCCACTGGTTCGGTCGCATCTCTTCATCGCGTGCTGCTCGTGCCCTCTGTCATGAGGCATCGCATGATTCGCGTCGAAGAAGTTCTTCGCTCGCATGGAGCCCTGAACATCCAGCGAGTCTTCCGTGGGTTCCAAGTCCACGCTCGCATGCGACGCGAAAAGCTGCTTCACACACTTCGTCAGCAGCAAGTCGACCAGCTGTATGCACGTTTACATCAGAACTTCCAGTTCCGTGAGAAGCGGCGGCGAGCCGCGACTGCGATCCAACGTATTTACAAAGGATTTGCGACACGACGGCTCATGGCGACGTGGCGGAAAGCGGCGACCAATATCCAGCGCATGCTCCGTGGTTACAGAGGCCGAAAGCGGGCTGTCGCGTTCCGTGAGGGCAATCTCACATTCTACATGGTCAGTTCGCTTTGACTCAGTCCGCAGCTTCGAACGTCTCAGTACTCACTCACGTACGTGAATGTCTCATAGGCCGAGCGATTCTTTAATCGAGGCGTCAGCGTCAGTGGGAAATCGATCATGCTCACCATCGACCGGGTCCGTGTGGCGTATGATCGTCTATCACTGCTTGCTTCATCCGCTCATCTGTTTTGGTCTGTGTCTTCTATAGTGCGGGTTGTCGTTCCGTCTGGAAGCATACGATATGGTGCGATGTACCACATACCCCGGTTTCATCACGCATGACAGCACCATGGCGCTTCTACGCTACGAGAACTGGTCGTACGCTCAGCGTCTTGTAGGACAAGAAGTCTGGCTCCACGGATTCCGCGGCGTCATTGCTGCAGTCGCGTCCATCAACCAAGCGGACGGGCAGTGCACGGTGGAGTGTCGATTTGGAAACGACGACCACGGCCACCGACTCGTTGCTCTCACTGATTGCATCCAAGCAATCAACTTACGAAACCTCGCCACGAAAGGACTCGACGCTGAGCAGTTACTGCTCCCCCTGTCGACAGAGAACACAGGCAGAATTGTCTCGAGCATCGTGGGGAGACTGGCGCTCGTGCCTGCGATTCCGATGGCGACCAAGGAGCTACGAAAGAAAGCACCGGGCTCACTCGTTTTGACCGTCATGGCTCCGCCAAAGGTGCATTACATCTTTAACAAAACTGGTTCTGTGGCGATCGAGTTCAGCCAGACCTCGACCAAGTCTCGCGCCAACGCGTCTGTCTCTCTCACTCGCCAAGTCGCATTCCCAGTCATCGATGGGTACCGTGGTGTGAGCATCGGCAAGCGGCAGTTCCGTCAAAAATGTAGCCGCCACTCGACCCACTTCACCAAGTGCCGTTGCGTCTTGCCACTCACGACGACCCCCGCCTATATCCAAACCATCACGCTCGCGCTCACCCCGCCTCCCCCGCCATCGTACCTCCTCACCTCCTCGCCAGTCAGTCAACCAACTCCGGGTGGACCACTCTAACGACTTGGCGGGATGTACGGGTCGTTTCGATTGGAATCGATCGGGGTGACCGGCATGAAGTACCGCTTGATCGCGTCGGAGAACCGTTTGCTGTACAACGCCGGCTCAATGATGGTCGGTGACGACTGGCCGGCGATCATTGCCACTGACTTGCTCACGCTCTCAACGCGCTTCATGAGATCGAACTGCCGCATGTAGTCGATAATACCGACCGTCATGTGCGTGTACGTGCTCGGCATGTCGGGCGTCGCTCCACCGAGACCGAGCACGAGCGAGAAGTCGACGATGTTGATGGACGTCAAGAAGGCCGCGTCGTTCTTGATGGCGCTCATCAGCAGCTCGTGGTCTTCAGCGATGACCCCCATGGGATGGCCCTCAGTCATCTCCACAAAGTTACCGTCGAGCTCCACTGCACATGGCTTGCCATTCGCGCCAGGCTTCACGTAGCGATTCCGGGAACTGCCCTTGAGATCGAATGTCTTCGAGACCTCGTGGCCAAAGAACACATTCTCCATGACGACAATGTGGTGGGTTGTGCGCTGCCCAGTATCCTTTTTCGTAATCGTGGTCTGGTACATGCCCACAATTTTGGAAATCACGGTCGGAGTCTCTTCGTGGAAGACCTTCGACATGTACTCAAAGTACGACGGCAGTACGTCCAGGAAGCTCTGCGAACGTGGACAAGCGAAGCGACACGAGTTAGCCTCCGGCATAAAAAAAGAAAGGAGCCCAAGATGGCGTGCCACGCGTACCTGCTGTTCGGTGGACGAGATGTGCTTGACCACAAAGCGATTGTCCAGCGTGCGATAGAACGACGCGCCGGACTTGCCCCCGAGCGCCGCCCAATTGTTGACGTGGGAAATCGAGAATAAAAAGTCCTCCCGGCTCCCGTAGAAGAGTTCGCGAAGGGCTTCAAACTTTAAAGAGAGACATACGCCGTGAGCACCAGAACTTCAAAGGTAAAGCGCCAACGTATCGGTACCTGAAGTGGGAAGAATGCAATGACCGAAAAATCCCAGATGCCGCTTGTGTTGGAGCCCGACGGGTACAACAGCGCGAGGTGACGAGGCGTCTCCACGACGATGTGCTTGAAGTGCACGTGCATCGTGGTCGTCAGCGCCGCCCGCGTCCACTCGCTCCCCGACGCCGAGTTGGACTGCTCGATGGCCTTTTCTGGCGACAGAGGGGGGCTCTTTGGCGCCACTTTTTTAGATTGCACCGCCGAGATCCATCCAGGCAACTGGTCTTCGTACGACTGCGAGCCGAGCGCGAACGCAACGAACGTGATGGGCTCAGTATCGCTGACGAGGTACACGGTGCCGTCGTCGGTGGGCTTCGTCAGCGACACGTGGGTGTCGAGCAGCTCAGCGGGAAGCGCCAGGTCAAAATCGTCGCCCGGGGTCGACTTGCCGACGGCACGGTAGATATCCCAGAGCATCGATTTCCATCCCGACTGTCACAAGACCCCCCACAAGATAATCCAGTCAGCAGTTGTCTCACGCACGGCCTCATCAATATCCCTAGAACAACGTACCTCCTTGGAGTCGCTTTTCGTGGACGACGTCGACATTTGGCTGGACGGCACAGGCGTAGACATGCTCTTGTTGACGACTTTCGGGGACGGTACTGCGTCGGGCGCGAAGAGATCGTTGGTTTCGGAGACGCTGTTGAAGCTCAGTGCCGCCGACGACGCGCGTGAGCGCTCGTCGACAGAGTACGACGTCACGCTCTTGCTGCCCGGTCGACTACGGCGCGGGCTGCTTAGCCGCCCATTGCGGGGCGACATGACCGGCGACTGCGTCGTCGGCGTCGAGAAGCTGAAGCCCGTGAGGCTGAACGACGAGGACGCCGCCACAGATCCCTCAGGCTCGACCGCCAGCGACGAGCGGATCGTCTTCCGGAGCTTTTGCATCTCCTCGATCCACAGGCACACGATGTAGTACAACACATGCTTGGCGTGGTCGGTCCGTATGAGTCGCTCCTGGGACGATTCGAGTTGTGCAATCTCTGCAAGGCGATCGGCAAACTCGGTTTGCTTCTCTTCCACCATCTTTTTCGCGAGCTCGACTTCGATAAGCACTGCGGTGGCCACGCCGTCTTCGTCTTCACAGGTCATCACGACGTCCTCGATGCTGTGGATCCGTTCCATGAACAGCTCAACCACCTTCTCCAGCAGCGACGCCAGCGCAGTGAGGCGCCGCGAGGCCGCGAGGCTGATCAGGTCCGACGACGCGCTTTCCTTGCCCTGGCTGGAGGGTACGCCAGGCGCCAACGAGCGACAGCGCCGCGTGCCGTTGACGACGACAAACGTGGGCGTGTTGAACAGCCGCACGGGCTTGCGCGGTGTGAAATCCATGCGCGCGACGATCCGCCCGACGTTGAAGAACAGCACGTGCGACTTCATGAAGTCGTGCGTGCAGCCCGTGGCCATGACGGGGCCCGTGTCGACCTGCTCGGGTGCCGGTGGGTGCGGGTAGCCGTCCGATAGGAGGATCTCCAGCAGCCGCGCCAGCGAGAACTTGTACGCGTACTTCTTGAGCGGCGCGAAGGGACTGATGAGCGCCGAGCACTCGCTGCACCACTTGCCGTAGGTGATGACGGGACAATCCTGCTCGCCGTCTCCGTCCAGCGATCCCGACGCGCTCGCCTTGGACGGAGACCCGCTCGCCTGCCCCTTGTCGAGCAACGAGAGTACGTTGAAGTACGAGCCGTCGGGCCCTTCGCCCTCGGCCGCCGAAGCATCGGCCGAGTCGGGAAGTTCCTCAAACGATACCGTCACAGTCCCCACCGTGCAGCTGAACGTCTGCACGTGGTCGACCATAGTGTAGTTACACTTGGGGTTCTGCGTCACCACAAACCCTCCGTTAGCAACCCATTGTGCACATTCCTCCATCCTACATGACGTACATGGCATCGATACGAGAGCGCCTCCATTTCCTTGGCGAGGAAGTTCCCCAGTGAGATGTCCTCCTTGGCGTACGGCGTGATGCCGATCTGCTTGGAGCCCGAGCACTGGTAGTACCGCAGCTGGCCCTCGACCGTCTCGTACTGGCGCAGCGTGCAGGTCGTGCACCAGGCCGCGCGCTCCTGCTGGTCCGCGAGGCTGCGCCGGTACCAGTCGTTGAACCCGAGCCCGAGCCCGGAGAGCATGTGCGCCTCGAGCAGCGTGCGGTACGTCATCGAGAGCACGCTCCACATGAGTGTCTTGAGCAGTTTCAGCTTCTTCTTGGACGGTCCCGTGATCAGCACCGTGCAGCCGTTCAGCGGGTCGCACCCGTCCAGGTAGAGGTACGTCTCAGTCCTGGCACGCGTCGACGCGGACCGCTGGACGCCATTGCCATTCATGGTCCCGTTCGTGGTGCTGCCTTCGCTCGTGGGTGCAACCAACGGGGCGGTGGCCGTAGCGGTGGCAGTGGTGGCATTGGGGCCAGTGGTCGGCACGTCGTCGACCGCCACGGGCAAGGTCTGGGCATAGAACGAGCGGCAGCTGCCGACCACGTCGTTCGGCCGCACCTGGTCCACGTGGTCCACGGAAGGGAGCACGGTGGCACCCGTGTAGCGCGCGATGCGGTCCAGCGTCTCGCGCTTGACGTTGAGCACGATCGCGATGCCGCGCTCGCGGAGCTGCTCCTGCGCGTGGCGCGAGACGGTGCGCTCGACAAACACGATGTCGGGCTCGAGCCGTGAGATCTTTTCAACGAGGATCTCCATGTAGCTCTTCTCCGACTCGATGAGCGCGTCCAGCGAGCTCAGCTTGCCCGTGCCGGCCGAGCGGTCGTAGCTGATCGCGCATGCGAGCAGCAAGATCCGCGGGTTGTCGATCTTGCGCGCCATTTGCTTGTGGCTCAGCTGCTTGCGGCACACGCAGCCGGCGAGCCACTTGAAGCTGTACGTGTCTTTGTGCGGCGAGAGCGAGCCCGAGGGCGTCGCGATGCTCTTGACCTTGACGAGCCCCGCAAAGTTGAAGCCGTTCGGCCCGCGAAAGTTCATGCTGAAGAGCAAGTGGCCCGTGACGATGAACGCCATGTCCTCCAGCGACGCCGCGAGCCGCTTGGCCTCGATGCCGTCGCCCACAAAGTGCTTCATCGAGCGGTCCACCGAGCGCTCGATGCCCTCGCGGATGCGCTCGTGGGCGGCCGTCTAGAGAGCCCAGTCACAATCAGTAAGGCCTCGTACCACAACCTTCCTAATCACACGAAAGCAGGCGACGCACCATGTACTTGTCCAGCACGATCTCGCGCTGCGTGACGAGATCCGTTTTGACGCGAAACGACTCGGTCTCGTGGTCCAGCGGCGGCGGTTTGTCCGCGTTTGTCTCGGCGGGCACCTCCGTGCTGCTCGCCACGGACTCGAGCTCCGCGGACGCCGACGTCGCCACGGTCGAAGCCTGGTCGTTGCCGTTCAAAAACTCGAGGCTCGACCGTCGGCGGCGCACGAGCGACGGCCGTCGGAACGTCCGGACCGGCACGGGCTCGGGCGGCGTCTCGGTCTGTGGCGGTGGAGACAGCTCCGCCGACTCGGACGACTTGATGGAGAAGAGCACGGGCGGCAGTCGGCCGAGTATTTCGTCGTCCCCAGTCGCCAGCGCGTGCGCATCGCGGTCAACCTCGTCCGAGAGGCGCTCCATCGAGTCGCCCTCGGGCAGCGGCACCGCCGCGGCCGCGTTCACGGGCGAGAACAGCAGCGGCGAGGACACGGGCACCGAAGCGTCAGGCGCTGCGGGCGGCGCCGACTGCTGCAGCAACGGCGACGCGTCCTCGACGCTCGAGCGGCACGACGCCGCGCTCGCGGCGCTGGGCAGGCGCTGCCGCTTCTCGGCGTCCGCGGTCACGTAGCGCGCGCAGAACTTGCAGATGCGGATCATCTGCAGGCGGAAGCCGTGCGGCGTGCCGTCCACGAACTGGCTGCTGCACGCGTGGCAGAAGATCTGGCCACACAGCCGGCAGTGGTGCCGCCGCCGGAAGAGCGAGAACGACGCGCCGCAGTCGTAGCACGTCTGCCGGGGGCGCGGCGCCAGAGAACAGGAGACGATGAGCGCCTTGAGACCCTCCTTAGACGTATAGTACACGCACCTTGCACAAGTGGTCGGGCATCCAGTACATGCTCGCGGAGCGCGGCACATCCAACGACACGCGTCCTGTTAAACCGGGATACAGAAACATGGCATACGTCACGAGACAACTCAGATCCGTCTACGGGGTCCGCCAGCTGGACGCGCGAACACCCCAATGTAGCGACACGCACCGGCGGGCTTGGTCGCCACCGACCCCGTGGTCCTCGGCGCCTGCATGCGCGGTAGAGTAATGGCCCTTTTGGTCAGATCTCTTTATGACACAAAAGAAGCTGTGGGAATAATCTCCATGTCCGCGTACCGGAGCGACGGGGCCGCCCGTGGTCGCGAACCCGGGCGTCGGGAACGCCGTCATCCTAACAAAGCACAGATTCCCCCCACATGAGACTGAACCCCACGCGCTGGTCCAGCAAAGCAAACCAAGTCAAACCCACCTCGAGGCCTCGTGGTCGCGCCGGCGGTGCTTGGGCGGCGGCGCCTGCGACTGCGACGCGTCCGAATCTCTCGTCGCCGCCTGAGACGCGCTGTCGCGGCGCGCGCCGCCCGCGGGGCTCACCACGGGGCTGTGGAGCACCGCGAGCGGCATGGCGTTGACGCCGCGGGAGGCCATGCTCTGGGCTGTACTTGGCAGTTAGAGGAGGGGCGGAGGAGGAGGAGGAGGAGGAGGGAAGCCACGCGGGAGGAGGGCAGGAGAGGGGAGCTCCACTCCGCTCCACTGTTGTGCGTGTGTGTGCTGCCTTTCTTCAATCCCAGAAAACAGGAGCTGCTTCCACACACAATCCAACACGACCGCGGCTGACGGCACCACAGACGGGCCAGTATTGGGCGGTAACGACCCTCTATTCGGGAAGGTTACGCGCGCTGACAGGGGTGTACGGGTGGACTAAACACCCGCAATAAGGGGTATCCAGGTGTCAGGTGTAATACCGAGTGATCCAGAGAGCAGATCCGGAGAATTGTGATAATGGGCGTGGGCGGCTACTGCTTCGACGTGGACGCGTTCGCGCTGGACGGCTTCGACGTCGCGCGCTTCCTGGAGGAATGCCGCACGCGCAGCCCGATGGAGACCATCCACCAGGACCTGCGCGCCTTCCAGACCGTGCTGGAGAACCAGGTTCGACGACGCCAGAGCTGTTGGAATAAGAAAGGCCCAGTGCGAGCAGGCTCCACACTGACGCGTTTGGATTCATCGTATGTGTGCTCGTGGCGCTGGACGCATAGCTCGTGGCGATCATCAACCAGGACTACGCCGAGTTCCTGCAGCTCTCGTCCCGGCTCAAGGGCGTGGACGAGGCCGTCGCGTCCGTGCGCGCGCCGCTGCTCGCGGTGCTCAAGCGCGTGGACCACGTCGAGAGCGTCATCGTACGTGTATCGCTACTACTGCTGCTGCTACTGTGTGAAGCTAATCGATAAATGCATTGCGATTGCGTGTTTTCCCGCCCACGCGATAGCAAGCGCTTGCCTCGCGTGTTCACGGGACGCTCCGGCAGGAAGAAGCGCTGCGGCGGACCGAAGCGGAACTCGAGCTCAGTATTCGGTGCGTGTCGTGCTCGCGCTCGATGGCACACTGACTTCAACTGACATGTTTGTATCTGTCCGCACAGCGTGTCGGACAAGCTCTTGCTGCTGGAGCAACTCCTCGAGATCACATCCTTCGAAGACGACGTTGTGGAGGACGACGCGCCGCTCAAAAGCCCGCGTCGTGGTACCGTCGTGAGCGATGACGCTGAGGAGGAGAAGGACGACGACGGGTTGGACAATTTCGAGCTCGTGAAGCGGTCGCAGCGAGACGGCAACGCGGAAGAGGCGTGCGCGATGCTGGAGCGCGCAACGCAGTTGCTCATTCGCCTTGACCTCGAGTTTCTGGACGGCGTAGACATTCCCTATGTCCAGGTGCGCGCTGCCTACCGGATGCATTCATACAAACCCAGATAGCTCATTATCATTTATATGTGGGTACCCGCAGAGAGAAGAGAAGCGCATCGCCGTGATCGAGGACACGCTGCTGCGCCGGCTCGAGACCGAGTTCGCAACCGAAGTGTTCCCGGACACATTCTACAACCGCGACCACGCGATCAGCGCGCCGCGTCTGAGCTACCTGCTGCGATCGTACGTCATGCTCCAGAAGAGCCACATCCCGGAAGACATGATCGCTCGGCTGCTGGTCCAGCCGTTCGCGGACGAGAACATCACGCGCGGGAAACTAGACGGGCGCGTGCGCGGCTCCTGCGAGGGCCTCCAGCAAGTGTACAATGACGTGTTGGAGTTTGTCAACAGCAAGTTTGGTGCGCTGCTGCAGCTGCCCGTGTGCCAAGGCGAGCGCAAGGCGTCGGTCGACTTGCTCGGTAACGCGATCTGGAAGCCACTGTTTGAGGTCATTTCGACGAAGCACGCGGTCGTGTTCAAGAGCTCGGACGCCAACCGGTTCCACCACAACTACACCATCAGTATGAAGTTTCTCACGGCGCTCGAAGACCTCTGTGGCACCGAGCAAATGAAGCAACGCTTCCGTTCTCATGAGAGCGTCGTGGAGTTCAAGGAGAAGTGGAATATGGACGTATACTTTCAGCTGCGGTCCAACGAACTCTCGGCACAGCTTGACGCATCGTTTGGCAGCAAGCGCCCCGAGAAACCGGAGGATGATGCGGCGACAACATCTCCCAACAAGGAGGCGACGTTGCTGTTCCCGTGTTCACAGACATTGTGGGACGTGATGAAGAAGTGCTGGGACGAGACCGTGTTCCTACCTCCGCTGCTTCCGCAGTTTACCAAGCTCTGTCTGCAGTTGCTGCTCCACTTCATTGAAATCTGGCAAGAGCCCCTTGAACAGGCGGTGGCACAGTTGCACGGCCCGTCGAAGGCGAACTTTGCCACTATCCAGTTTACATGCCTGGTGAGTGAGGAAGACGTGCTATGCGCAGGCAATGACTTCAACCTGCTCTACACAAAGGTTTGTAGTGCTTTCAGTGCTTGGTCGTTGTCGCACAATTCTGAGCCTAACGAAATTCAAACTCAAATCGCGTAGATCAAGAGCGGGTTGCTGCCGCTGGTCAGTTCGCATACGCGAGGTTTTGTTGACGACTCGGACGAGTTCGCACAGGAGCTCTATGAGGAGACATTGGCCGCGATCGCGCTGCTTGAGGAACGATGCTGGGAGGCCGCTGCGAGTACTGTCGCGGAGGAGTGTAAGAAGGTGCTGCCGGCGATAAGGTTGGTATTTGGAAACACTGTTTCTGGCGAAGGGGAATGATGTTGGGTCTCACTATATTACGCTGTTTTCCCTCAGAACGGTGAAGGGACAGTACCAGATGACCAACAAGCCCGCGCCGACTGCGCCGTCCACGTTTGTTCCCAGTATTGCCAGGTATGCACGCTCTCTCTATGCACAGTGTGCATTTGGGCCCCAAAAACGCATAAGTGACACTTTATTTGTGTTGTAGACCTCTCGAAGAATTCCTCGAGCGGTGGGGGTGCCATTTCGTCGGCGACGCCAAGCAAGACTTCATTTTGTCAATCGTGGGACCGGTGTGTGAACGTTACCACTCGCTTTCAGCTGAGCTGCTCAAGTCGGCTCAGGAGCTCGAAGATTCGTTAAAGAGTCGCAAGATGCAGCGCCATGCCCCATCAGGTCTCGGAAGCGGCTCCGATGGCATGAGCGACACGCAGAAGATGCGCGAGCAGCTGCGGCTGGACCTGGACGAGTTCCACCGGTACGCTCTCGCCCTTTTGCTTGATGGTGATCTATTTGTCGTTCGATCTGACTGTGTATTCGACGTGTCCATTTGTAGCATCGTTGCCAACCTCGGAGTACAACTGGACGCGAGTCCTGCGTTCGTCGCCTGCCGTGACAGTCTCATGAGTGACAACTGACGCGGTCGGATCACCACCGCCCAAAAGTGTAGCCATTTTGATGAGGAGCTACGTGGACCCTGATTGGATGGAAATATTGAACTATAGCATCTCTGATTGGTTGATATTATATCGTCGTCAGTTTCTGGACATCCTCCTTCTTGACCCGACCTCAGTATCAGCTGGAGAATAATGGGCGGCGAGACAAGCGACTGGCCGGCGGCGCTGCTGCGATGGAGCGCGACGCTCGCGCTCGCGACGCTCTCGGCGTGGAAGCTGCTTGACTTGGTGGCGCCCGACGCGTTGGCGCGGCCGTCGCGCCGCGAGAGACCGGCGTACCCGCGCGGTTTCGCGGGGCTCATCGGCAACACGCCGATCGTGGAGCTCTCGAGCTTGTCCGAGGCCACGGGCTGCACGATCCTCGTACGAGCTATGCAGCGCGTTGTGACTCGATGATTGATAGATCTAAGCAAGGCATGTGGGTGGTCGTACAGGCGAAGGCGGAGTTTATGAACCCGGGCGGCAGCTCCAAGGACCGCGTCGCGAAGGGCATCGTCGAGGACGCCGAGCGCCGCGGGCTCTTGCCCAAGGGCGGCACGATCGTCGAAGGCACCTCTGGGAGCACCGGTATTAGCTTGTCACTAATTGCACGAGGTGGGTCGGTCCTTTTCTCGTATCGAGTGCCGAAGGCGAATGTGTCTCACAGCGCTATGTGGAATGAACGCGCAGCCAAGCACTACAACTGCACCATCGTGATGCCCGACGACCAGGCCAAGGAGAAGTCCCAGCTGCTGGAGAAGTTCGGCGCGCATGTGGAGCTCGTCAAGCCGGCGTCGATCGTGAACGCCAAGCACTACGTCAACGAGGCGCGCCGTCGCGCAGCGGCCATCGAAGGTGCGATTTGATATCACTCGGTTTGGTTACGCTGGATTGAGCTAACGAGACGCACTTGCGCACAGGCGGCTATTTCGCCAACCAGTTTGAGAACACGGCCAACTTTGAGATTCACTACACGACGACCGGTCCGGAGATCTGGACGCAAACGAACGGGCAGCTCGATGCATTTGTCATGTCGTCGGGTGCGTGCGACCAGCTTGGCTCCCCACTGTAAGCACACGCGCCGTCACTCACACTGTCATCCCTGATCATACCACAGGCACGGGCGGCACAATCGCAGGTGTGTCGGCCTACTTGAAGGAGCAGAACCCGGATATCCAGGTCTTCCTGGCGGACCCACCCGGCTCGAGCCTGTACAACAAAGTCCGCAGCAACGTCTGCTACGCGCCGCAGCAGGCCGAGGCCAAGATCCGTCGCCACCGGTGAGGGAACTGATCGTTTGGATCCACTAGTGATGTGAATGGCGCTCAACCACTGTGGGTGCGTATATGTGGACAGGTACGACACGATCGCCGAGGGCGTCGGCATTGATCGCCTCACGGAGAACTTTCTGCTGGCGGCGATTGACGACGCGTTCCTCGTCACGGACCAGGAAACCGTGGAGATGTCGCGCTTCCTGCTGCGCAACGAAGGCATTTTCGTCGGCAGCTCGAGCGCGATCAACTGCGTCGCAGCTGTGCGCGCGGCGCGCAAGCTCGGCCCGGGCCACACGATCGTGACGGTGCTGTGCGACTCGGGGCAGCGCCACCTCACCAAGTTCTGGGACGACGAGCACGTCGACTCCCAATGGCAGATCGCGGCGAGCGCGAGCCACTTGGAATTCCTCGACGGATCCACGGGCCAACCGTAGAAAGAAAGCCAACACAAATCCAAAACGACACGCTCCACGGACGAGCCGTTACGTACGTTGACACCCGGAAAATATCGAAACTCTGGTCGACCCAGATGTCGCTTGATCTGAACAGAAAAGATCGCAAAAGACGGAGTTTTATTGGCTCAAATAGATTCAAAAATGATATGATTGGTTCAAATTGAAGGGATCCTTCCATATTCTGCGCCCGGTTGCGCGATGAGGACTCGCCACGAAAGGACCCGGAGGTGGCCAAACGCAATGCTGGACTACGCGCCGCGGCCCTGGAAGGACGCGTGCGACCGTCCGCGAGCACAACCGCACTTGCCAATCTGCCGCACACCACGTGATACGCATCAAGCCTCCTTCTTCCCAATCGCAACACCATGGCCGCCACCGTCGCCCCCGCCCCCATGCACTTCGTCGGCTCGCCGTCGATTGACGCGCGCCTCAACCTCTCGCTCGGTATGTGTGCGCACCATGTGAAAATCGCCGCTGCGCGAGTTCGCACTATTTACATGTTGATATGTCGCACCGCACAGACGACTTGATCAAGGAGCGCCGTAAGGAGACCCAGAAGGAGATCCAGCAGCAAAAGAAGCGCGAGAGCGTTAAGCAGGAGCAGGCCTCCCCATCCAAGAAGGCCGATGCGCAGCAAGAGAAGAAGAAGGCCACAGCGAACGCGCAGTCCGACAAGCGCAAGGACAAGATGAACAAGAACCGTGGTCTCCCGGCTGTGCAACCTCAGACGCAGCAGCAGCGGAAGAAGCAGAACGGCAACAACCAGAACGCCAGCTCGAACGGACCGAGCAAAGCGGCCAAGAAGCTGCTGCAGAAGATAGCCAAAAAGGGTGCTGCTGCGGCCAGTGTGCGCAACGCACCGAGCCCCAAGGCGAAGCAGCAGCCGCTGCAGCAGCAAAAGTTCAAGAACCAAAACGTCAACACCAAGCGCAACGGCAACAACTCGCCGCCTCAGAAGAACACAAATCAGCAGCAGTTCAAGCAGTTCAAGTCCACGCCGCCGACGCTCTCGCCCAAGCAGCAGACGAAGAAGACCACGACGTTTACTGTGAAGCCTGCCAAGGGCATGCGCGCCGTGAACAAGACCGCGAAGGGCAGCAAGCTGCAGATCACGCTCGTGCGGTCCGACGCCGACCTGCGCCGCACCAAGAAGCAAAAGCAGTTTGAGACCCAGCGTCAGACGGTCACTGTCCCCGCTAAGAAGAAGCTGAACGCCATGGCCGCGAAGGCGCTGCTGCCCGGCAAGGCGCAGCCCAAGACCCGCAAGGTGCTGGCGCAGACGCTCGTGAAGCAGGCCAAGCGCAGCGTCGCCTCGCGGAAGCAGTGGACCTCCACGAACGGCAAGTTCATCGTGCGCAAGCCCGTCATCGTCCGCCGGGCATAGGCAGAACAGGCGGCATAGCAACCCGTCTCCACATAATAATGTACACTCTGTTCCAAATAATATCTGTCCACGCACTATTATCCGCAACTCGGACGCATTGGATCTGCAAGCGCCAAGATTCGCTTCCATCGGGCAGCTCCTAAGTTTGCAGGCGCCAAACCAGATCTCATGCGCACTTAGCGCCACAAAAGCGCACTTAGCGCCATGTCATTCTGGGTGTGGGGAGCTCCAAAAGGCCCCATTTACGCAGTCAACCCTCAATCCCCCGATGAGCGGAGTGCTGCCCAAGTGGTCGCCCCCGCGGCGCCGCGGCCAGCCCTGGACGCCCACCGTGCGCATCGGCGCGTGGCGCGTGTCGCAGTCGCAGCTGCTCGTGCTGCTGGCGCTCGCGCTGCTCGCGATGGTCGCGCTGACCTCGACCGTGTGGCGGCCGTCGGGGCACCGCGGCAGCGCGCTCTGGCGCGGCGGCTCGATGCGCGCGTCGCGCACGTGGGCGCGGGACGACACGGCGACGGTCGAGCGCCGCGAGGCCGTGCGCGAGGCCATGCAGTTCGTGTGGCGCAACTACCACGAGAACGCGTTCGGCGCCGACGAGATCAAGCCGCTCACGGGCGTGCCGGCCAACCCGTGGGGCGGCGCCGGCTGCATGATCCTCGACTCGATGGACACGCTGTGGATCATGGACCTCATGAGCGAGTTCGAGCAGGCGCGGCGCTGGGTCCACGACGAGCTGCGCTTCGACGCCATGGGCCAGGTCTCGGTCTTCGAGACGATCATCCGCTCGCTCGGCGGCCTGCTGAGCACGTACGATCTGTCCAAGGACCGCGCGTTCCTGGCCAAGGCCGTGGAGCTCGCCGAGCGGCTGCTGCCGGCGATCAGCGCCACGACGGGCCGCGCCGACTACATGCTGGACACGGCCACGAACCGCTCGCACCAGGCCGGCACGCTCGCCGAGTCGGGCACGTACCAGCTCGAGTTCGAGTACCTCTCGGCGGCCACGGGCGACCCCAAGTACGCGGAGATCGCGCGCACCTTTTACCCGTACCTGCGTTCGCAGCGCAAGATCCAGCTTCACGGGCTGTTCGCGAACCAGATCTACTCGTACGACCCGGGCCACGACCGCAGCGGGCTGCTGATCAGCATGGGCGGCAGCGGTGACTCGTTCTACGAGTACCTACTCAAGGTCTGGATCCTCACGGGCCAGCGCGACGACGCGATCAGCAAGACCATGTACCTCGACGCCATGGACGGCATGCGCGACCTGCTGCTCCAGGAGTCGTCGAACGGGCAGCTCTTCTTGGGCGACTTTAACCTCATCTCGTACACCAACCGCATGCAGATGCACCACCTCGCGTGCTTCGTGCCGGGCATGCTGGCGCTCGGCGCACAACGGCTCGAGAGCGAGGATCGCGCGCGCAGCATGCGCCACATGTTTACGGCCAAGCGGCTCATGAAGACTTGCTACGAGGAGTTTTACGAGAAGCAGCCGAGCGGGCTCGCGCCCGAGTCGCTCGTTGGACGGGACCTCGACGTGTCCCACAACGCCGACTACAAGCTGCGGCCCGAGGTGGTCGAGAGTCTGTACGTGATGTACCAGATCACGGGCGACCCGATGTACCAGGAGTGGGGCTGGAACATCTTCTCGGCCATCCAGCGCCACTGCCGCACGCTGTACGGGTACTCGGACTACCGCGACGTGACCAAGACGTTTGACTGGGACGGCACTACAGACGAGGTCGAGCGCGACATGTGGAGCGTGCGCCTGCTCGGGAACCGCCAGGAGACGTTCTTCACGGCCGAGACGCTCAAGTACCTCTTCCTGCTCTTTGACCCGGACAACAAGCACGTGAGCCTCGACACGCACGTGTTCAACACCGAGGCGCACCCGCTGTCGATCCCCAAGTAAACTTCTTCCCCCACGGGGGTCGCGTGGGGTCCATACATACAATGACCAGTAGAAGGGCTTTTTGTCACCTCTATTTCTCTCCTTCGTTTTTGTAGTGCGTGAGGACCTGGTGTGGCTTAGTTGCCTTGCTGCGCGAGGCGACGGAGCACCGTGGCCTTGCCGAGGAGCACGATGGTGTCGCCCAGGCCGGCGCCGACCTCCATACCCGTGAGGTAGTAGCGCACGGGCATGAGCACCCTGCAAAAAACAAATGTGAATCCGGAGCACACACGAGTGGCGAAGAAACCATAGCGGACAGAACGCACTTCTTGAGCCCCAGCTTGCGCTCCTTCGCGACAGCCTTGATCGCCGCCGTGATGGCGTCCTTGGGAGATCAGAGATGCAATGGTAAGTCAGCCACCTGTAATATCCTCCGCGCCAGATGAACGCTGTCCGTACCGCGTTGAAGTCGTCGTCCGAGAGCGCCGCCAAACGCTCGGTGATGGTCGCGATCAACTCGGCTGTGTTCAAAGAGACAGCAAGGGCCGACAGGTCAGTTTTCCGCTCGACAACGGATACAAAGCTACGCACTACAAGCGCTTCCACGTACGCGTCTCGTCCGAAATGTACTTGGCCTTCATCTCCAGCGCGTCAGGCGAGTGGAAGTCAGGCGCCGACACGAACGGGATACAGAGCGGGCCGAACTCGGGCAGCGCGCTCACGCGCTCCTTCATGAGGTCCATCGCGCTCCACACGTAGTCCGTACCAAACTCGGTGAGGATCTGGTCTGCCTCGGACGACGTGACGCACGGGATGCCGTCCACGGTCTTAACGCCCTCGAGCGCGGCTGTGATGAACGGCAGCACCTCGGCCACGACCGCGCTCTTGTGGGCGGCGTCGCTCGCGCGCTCCTCGTCAAACAGCGCGCGGATGTGGCGCGAGTTGATCCAGCGCAGGCGCTCGACGTTCACGACCGAGCCGGCCTTGTTGATGTTGTCCAGCGAGAAGTGCTGCTCGAGCTCCTTGAGACTGAAGATTTCCTGGTTGTTGCCCGACGCCGGGTTCCAGCCCAGCAGCGCGACAAAGTTCACGAGTCCGCTCGGGATGAAGCCCTTGTCCTGCAGAACACACAGTCGACGTGGTATAAGTGAGACCTTGCTTTGGGAGGACCTGTAAGGACCGTACACGCACCCGGAAATCCTCGACCGCGACGTCGCCCTGGCGTTTGGAGAGCTTCGTGCGGTCCTCGTTGAGCAGTAGCCCCAAGTGCGCAAACTATTCATCCACAGATAACGAACCGTGAGACCTCCCATTCGACTCCAGTTTGTAATGAGCGGAACGCACCTCGGGGGCCTTGAACCCGAGCGCCTTGTACAGGAGGACGTGCTTGGGTGTGGACGGCAGCCACTCCTCGCCGCGGATCACGTGCGAGATCTTCATGGCGTGGTCGTCCACGACGTTGGCGAGGTGGTACGTCGGGTACCCGTCGCTCTTCATCAGCACCTGGTCGTCGATGCCGCTGTGGTCGAACTGGACGTACCCGCGCAGCAGGTCCTTCACGACGGTCTTGCCCTCGGGCACCTTGAGGCGGATCGTGTGTGGGTCGCCGCGCGCCACGCGCTTGGCGATCTCCTCGTCGATCAGCGTGAGGCACGCGCGGTCGTACATTGTGGCCTCGCCCTGCTTGGACTGCGCCTTGCGCAGGTTGGCCAGCCGCTCGGACGAGCAGAAGCAGCGGTACGCGTGGCCGCACTGCGAACAAGTCGCCAACAAGTGATTAGTCCCGACGACAACCGAGCCAAGCACATGCTACCACCATTACCCACCTCCAGCAAACGCAGCGCGTGCTCCTGGTAGATCTCGAGGCGCTCCGACTGGATGTACGGGCCGTACGGACCGCCGACGTTCGGTCCCTCGTCCTCCTGGAGCCCGCACCAGCGCAGACTCGCGACCAGCGCCTCCACGGAGCCGGGCACCTGGCGCGTCTTGTCCGTGTCCTCGATGCGCAGGATGAACTGGCCGCCGGCGCTCTTGGCGAAGAGGTAGTTGAACAGCGCCGTGCGCAGCCCGCCCAGGTGCAGGTAGCCCGTCGGGCTCGGCGCGTACCGCACGCGCACCACGCGCGTCTCCTCCTCCTCCGTGGCACTGCCATTGGCGCTGCCACTGGCAGAGCTACAGGGGCGAAGCCCAAGGGGCGCCGGACGCACACGCGGCGCGTGCGCCACGCGCCGCAGCAGCATCGTCGTCAGGATCGCCATCGGCCGCACAAAATGAGCGTCTCCACAGGTTGGCGAGTTCCGTAGCTGTTCGTTTTCAGCCAATCAATACGTATTATTCCAACATATATAGCCAATCAAATGTCTCTAAAACGTATAGAAAGGCGGCCACCTCACGAAGAGGAGGTCGCATTTTTCGGCGAGGTGGCCTTGAGGAATGCCGCGACCGCCAGGCGGAGCCGGCTGTCCTCGTGCTGGTTCTTGGCGATGTGGTGGAGCCCGTCGCGGTAGAACGCGTACACCGCCTGGTTGCGCGGCGCGTGGAGCTCGCTCGAGGCCGCGTCCTCCAGCGCGCCCAGCACGTCCTCGATCGCGAGCGGGCTGTAGACATCCTGCGCGATGATGCGGTCGAGCGCCGGGAACAGCGCCGCGCGCACGGCGTGCTCGCGGATCGAGCCGATGACGCCGTCCAGGTCCACGCGCCCGCGCGCGAGGCAGCCGTAGTCGTTGCTCGGGCTGTCGCAGTCTTCGTGGTCGTAGCCGCGGACCTGGAGGTAGGTCGCGTACTGCGCCGGCGACGGGAACACGCCGTCGTCGGCGCGGATGATGCGCGCGAGCACGTCGAGCGCGCGCAGCTGCGTGTCGCGCGGCACGAACGGCACGGAGAACGACGTCTCGCCGCGCTGGCGGTGCGCGTGCGTGGCGTTGACGCCGCCCAGGAACGGCCCCACCGTCGCGATGGTCGCGTTGACCATCGTGAGCAGCATCTTCTCGTACCGCCACAGCGTAGCCCACGATGCGTCCTCCGGTACTTTGTCCACGAGCGCCGAGCCGATGCGGTAGGACTTGACGAGCTCGAGCCGGTCGTTCGCGAACGCGATCGGGTCCGACGAGAGGTCGAACCGCTGCGCATACGGGTTCGTGGCCGCGTCGGCGTCCTCGTCCGTGAGGAACAGCGGCGTGGCCTGCGCGAGGCGCGACAGCTTTTCGTGCTTGTACCCGGGCTGCTCGCCTGGGATAATGGAGTACCCATAGGCGATCGCGGCGTAGTCGTAAGCGCCGATGGTGGTCTGGAAAAAGTCGTGGCTCTTGGCCGCCGTGGCGGTCAAGTCCGAGAAGATGTTGACCGGCACGTAGTCCATGATCGACGTCGACACGCCGTTGGCCGACGTGAACGTCTTGTCGGCGAGGTCCGCGCGCGTCACGAGCGCCGAGCCGGCAAAGTTGTGGCGGAGCCCGAACGTGTGGCCCACCTCGTGCATGACGATATCCGTGAAGTGGCGACCAATGACGGCATTCGGGACACTCCCCATCTTCGTGCCCAGGAGCATCCCCGCCACCATCCGGTCGACTTGGTGGTGGTGGCCCTTGCCGATCCCACACTGCGCTGGGCCGCGGCGAAGTGACTGGGTTGTGTTGAGCGACGAGCTCGCGCTAGAAGACGGAGGCGCCACGGGGGAACGCAGGTCGAAATCGGCGACCACCTCGTCGAAGAACCCATATTCGAACGTGATATCGCTGTGGAGGATCTCGCCCGAGCGAGGGTCAAACACGATAGGGCCGAACGCGTACGTCTGGTCACTGATCATGACGGAGATGCTGTTGTAGCGCAGGTCGCCGATGCGATAGTCCTCCGGCCAGTCCGCGTCTCCCGGCATGACAGCCTTGATAGCGTCTTTGAATCCGATGGCTTCAAAGGCAGGCGACCACGCCATGACGCCGTCCGCGAACGCGCTCCGCCAGCGTGGAGGCACGGATGGATCAATGTGGTACACGATCGGATGGGCTACCTTGCCGGTCTTCGGGTCAATCTCGAGTCGGTGGCGGTTGATCACAGTCATGGGCGTGCCCATGTACTGAAACCCATCGGCGGTCGCGTTCCTGGCGTCCTCGTTATCCACGCCGAACCGCATGTACCGTTGCATGAAGTACCCGACGCGGTCATCCGCGACTCGTTGGGCCATGGGCGTCTCTGGCAACAGACCCACAGCATAATTCACCCGCAGAATGCCGTTGTCCAGCTCGTACTCGATCTGAAAGTTGGAGTTGCGAGGGAACGAGGCAGACTCGTCAGGCATCGCGGTGTAGTATGGAGACATGAGCGTCGCCGAGACAAAAAAGCCGTGGGCGAAGAACGGATCGGTCGGGATGTAGATCGCGTCGTCGGTCTCCGAGTAGATGGTAACGCGCGTAAAGTAGCCTGGCCACTGGCTGTCGTCGAACACTTGCTTGAGCTCGTCGTCGTCGCTGCGCAGTCGTGCGAGGTGGTTTTCGCACACGAGGAGCAGAAACCGGTCGTCTGGTGACTTCTCGAAGTGGAACACATAGTGGGTCGTGTCCAGCAACACACTGCCACGTTCCATCCCAGCCTGCGCTGGGGCGGAGTGCTTGACCACGGTCGGGTATACGATGAAAGAGGCATTCCAGTGAGCCTTGCTCAGCACAAACACGGCACTGCCATCGCCCTCTGTAGACATCTTGAGAAACGGAGTGGGCTCTGCCGTTTGCGGAGTCACTGCAATGGTTCCTGGTGACGCGGTCCCCACCTCGACGCCGGAGGAACCGCGGGAGAGCACGACGGCGACCGTCACGGCAACGACCGTCAGGAAAGTCACAATCGAGGCCACGAAACGCGCGCGCTTGCTCGTTCCCAGCACCATCACTGACGCCAACGACAAACGCGCTCGCGACGCCGAAGCGTCAGAACCTTCCTGAGCTGATTGGTCTTGGCTATGGGCGTCCGTTACCGAGCCGAGTTGGATGTCATCGACGTCGTCATCCCCAAGCTGCTCATGTTTCACATCACGCACATCGATTACATGCGCCATACTGTTCCTCTGGCCACGTCACGTTCTGCAACTGGTGCGGAGCAACGCCGTTTGCAGAATGGCTCGTACGAGACAACTCATCTATCTCGTGAGTCGTTTCACGGCTTGAAACTATTGTCCGTTACCCAAAAAATAGGATGAAGGATCGCAACAGATACGCTTTCGAAACCGGAGCCGAGACTGTCGCACGGTGCTGCAATTACGTTCCGGCAAACTCCTGGATCATGTCTGCTCGAAAGCGATTGAGCAGTTGCAACGTATCTCCCGTGGCATCTGGAGCTGGATTAGCATTGACGCGAATGAGCGATTGGGTAGTTTTAATATCCAGAAGCAGAGATTTGCGTCGTTCGTTCAGAGCTCTCGCAAGCGCCGCCTTTTGGTCCTTGCGAGCCACGGTGAATGCGGCATCGTCGCCGTTGAGTACAGTCGAGACCCATTTGCGCGATGCAAGATCAAAGCTGTGTACGAAGTTGTCGGCCGTTCGTTTCTGATCCTCAATCTGTAGCACGCCACGTTGAAGTTGACCTGAGACCAAGGTTTCTTTGAGCCCAGAACATGCCACTGCAGCACCATACAAACCAACCTGCTGACGCAATTGTGCGCTACTTTCTTTGTGGATGCGACGCCTCTCTTCGAGTTGGACCGCCGCGTCGCGCAGCACAATCGAAAGTGCGTTCATTGGGCCGGACGACGGGTTGGTCGCGTCGGCACTTATTGAACCACAGCTTCCACCCGAAGGCTCTCCGAGTACAGCGACGTTTCGCTCGAAGCTGAATGAGCTGTCGGGCGGCTCGAACACCTGGATCATCCGTTCCAACTGCGCATCCGGTACGCGCGCGGCACCTTCTCGAGAGGCGTTCCGCCTTCTGCACACTTCCTCACTCGTGGCAACATGGATGATACCGAAGCCGCAATCTCCTACATGCGCATGTCGCCACACGAGTCAGTCATCCCGTGGCCAAAGGTGCGGGGGTGAGTGGTTTAGCAAAGCCTTACCAGCCTCCGCGATATGGTAAAATCGCTTCCGCATGCTGCGATAATAAAAGTTGTCGTCGATGAGCAGCACACGGCAGACTTTCTCCGACTGATTGCGGGCCTTTGTCAACTGATGCCGCACGAGCCGCTCCATCTCGCTCTGCGTTTCCTTCCACTGGGTCGGGTCAAACGCCGCCGCAGCAGGCATCTTCTCTTCGTATAGCTCGTCAAAGCTGACGCGATCCACCGCCACGCGATCCGCAAAGCCCCAAGACACCTCTCTCGTGTGCTGCGTCGCGATCTGCCGCGCGATCGTCGTTTTGCCGGCGCCCGGAATCCCGCAGAGCAGGATGATGGCGGCGTCCATCATTGCCGCATCCACGCATGTGGCACCTGTTCACATACGGAAATAACGGTAAAACGGCACGAATCCACGGTATTGCACTGGTTGGTATGGAAGAAATACGGTAAATGTCGCTGAACGCCACGATGTGGACGAACTCTAATGGGCCCACATTCGGGGCACTGGCGCCGCGTTCTCGTCCACGCCCTCGTCAAAGATACTCCCGAGAGATAAGACGCGGGCTTTGCTCGACGCTGCGCGACGAGCGCTACTCAACAAACCCACACAAACCCCGTCAGTCAAGGGGGTTGAAAGTCTGGACGAGCAACAGTGATACGCACCGGTCGGCGGGCTTGGTGACGCCGGCACTCGCCTTGACGTAAGCACTACTCGTTGGAGAAGAGAGCGTACAGGTCAGACCTCTAGTGTCCACCATATCCGGGCGTTCAGTATCATGCAACGTACGAGACTGGTCGCCTATCGACCATTATGTTGGGGGAGCGCAGTCGAAGACGCGGCTTGGGGATCGAGCTGCACGGGGCCAGCACCGAACGTTAGCGGGTCATCTTCTACACACAATGGCGGCACAGCGAGCGCTCGTACCTCGGTTTGGCATCCTCTTTCGCGACCGCGTGCGTGGACGACGATCGGGCGGTGTCGCGCACCCGCGTCTGCGTCTGCCGCTCGGCCTCTTCCGCCTCCTCGGACTCCCGCGCAGCGGCGCGGCGCTTGGGCCGCTCCGCCTCTATATGCTTTCGTCGCTGCGCCTCCTGGCGTCGCCTCGCCTGCATCTGCGCCGTTCGCATCGTAAACGACATTAGACGTGACCCACACGCCACGGATCAACATGTCAGCCAGTCGCGTCCCCCAGGTCCCCACTGCGTTCATACCTGATAATCCTCGTGCGCGCGCTCCGCGTCTTCTCTGCGCTGACGCGCGCGGCGCTTCTTGAGCGCCGCCACGCGGTCCTCCAGCGCGCGCAGCTCGCGCTGCTGCGCCCACTGGAGCTGCCACTTGGCGACTTCCGACGGCAGTTCGTACACGACGAACTCGCCGACCACGGTGAGACACGGGATCACGGCGTGGACCACAATGCACAGACACCCGAAGGCCGCGATGATGCCACGTGCGGTCGTGAGCAGCGACGGCGCGAGTTCCGCCAGCGCGCTCATGGTGAGGATTCTCCTTGTTGGTGCTTTTTTGGATGGGGCGGAAAACTTCCCGCCAACTTTCCCCACACTTGGTTCAAACGCTCGAATTATCTATTTTGACCAATCATGGTGCTTGCGTAAAAAATCAGATAGCGTGTTTTTCAAAACGCGGTGGGTACTCCTGAGATCCGGTTTTTGTTCCACGGTAGAAATCGCTCGTGGGTTACCCAGCTGAAGTGTGATGCCAAGGTTACGCTGCCAAGCAGAGTGATGGTCGCATCTGCTGCACTTCGGCCCAGCGACACAGCTCCAGCAGCCGAGAGAGGAAGAGAGGAAACCAGCGACGTTCGCGCCGCACCCGTCGCGATCTCCCACCAGCACGTGCGCAAGAAGCGTGATCAACAAGACTAACGAACGCAGAGGATCGGTGACCGACGAGCTGCGAGGCGTCGAACGTCTAACCGCGGGACTCTAAACGCGCGAGGATTCCAGATTAGAGCAGCGTCCAAGCGCTCGCGACCACTGGACTAACAAGGATGGATCCGCGCACGTTCGTGCGCACGGTCAAGGCCGAGGCCGTGTGCTTCGACCCGATCGAGGACGTGCTGGAGCAGATCCGCCGCAAGCGGTCGCCCGACTGGGCCGTGTTCGGCTTCGCGGTACGTACGCTGGATTCGCGGGCAATATCCAACAGACCTCCACGCTTACTGACTTGTTCGTGCGTTTGCCATGTCACGGCTCTGTAGGACCAGCACGAGAGCCGCAACACGCTCAAGGTGCTCGCCGTGGGCGACGGAGACCTCTCGGACCGGTCCCAATGGCCGCCGGAGCTGTTCGCGCCCAACTCGCTTTGCTACGGATTCATGCGCTTCGACTTTTCCGAGGGGGAGGACAGTTTCGCGCCCGTGTTCATCTCGTTTTGCTGGAAGGGGCGCAGCCTGCCTATCTACCTGCGCACCAAGTACGCCGAGTTCAACCACGTCATCAGAGTACGTTTTGCCCTTGTGATGGCATGGTAGTTGAGGTCCGAGTGCTCACGCGTTTGCTTGCGATTTCAAGAAACACCTCAAAGCGACCAACCACATGACACTGCAGCATCCCGACGAACTAGCGTACGTTTGTACATGGATATTTCGCATATGCAACTCACTTGGCTGACGGACGACCAACTTGCGTGATTGCAGCGAAGGCACATTCTGGCAGAACATGCCGCCGACCCCGCGACGGAAGCGGAGTAACTCGCGGCGCTTTGTCACCAACGAGATCGAATTCACGCCTGAAGTCCTGCAAGCGGTCAAGGATATCCGTTCAGACGCGGCCCCCTTCAACTGGATGGTGTGCGGTTACGATGCCAGCGAAAGCGACGGAGGCGTCCAGAAAATTGTCGTCATCGACAAAGGCATGGTGCGTGGCCACACGAATGAGCCTGCGTAGCTCATTACCAGCGAACTCATCCTGCTGGGTGTGTGCATAGGCTGGATTGCATGCACTAAAGGGACTGGGTGGAATCACGGCTACGTTGAAAGAGGGCTTGACGATGTACATCTACTTGCGTGTCGACATCCCCATTCACCACAACGCCGAGCGCATCGTGCCCAAGTTTGTGCTCGTCACATGGCAGGGCGGAGACAACGGACTTTTCTCGGATGACGAAACCCTCGAGGTCCTGAGCTACGACGGCAGTGCACCTCCCTTGTCGAGCACCTCGATGCGGGACTCATTCGCCTCCACGCCATCAAATTCGATTGTTCAACGAGTAATGACAGCGCAGAAGCACGGCAGTGAAGTATCGCGGTTCTTTCCTCATCATGTACGTCCCCGACGATTGTGACAACACGTTGCTATTCGTCTCTAATTGGCGATGCATTCGTGTAGGTCCATTTCTTGGCGAATACAATTGCCGAAATCACCGAAGAGAGCATTCGAGAGCGCGTCCGAAGAGCTGTCGACAACGACTGCATGCTCCTCCGTGTTGTATGCATCCAGCGGACCGGCGATACGCAATCACCAGTATGCGTTGAAGTGCCCTTTGACGCGACCGTGGGGCTGCTGAGGAAAGAAATCGCATCGTTCGTGGGCATTCCAGAAAAGCAGCAGCAGATTGTTTGGATTCGGCAAATGGATGATTTCGTCAACGGTACGTGAGTGCTGTACTTGGCATACGCGGCTGTATACTGTTCTGACGCGCTGATGCCCCAATGGGGTCACTTGAAACAGAGTTCGAGAGGAGTACACGTGCGATCGTCTTCACAGACGACGAAGCAACTCTTCGAACAGATATTGGTCTCGGCCACGGTGACAAGATCCATGTGGGCGACAACGCAGACGGGGAAGACTCTATACTTGACAAACTCGTCAAGCAGGTATGCATATACCAGGCCTGATTGCCTCTCCGGAAACATTCGACTGACGTTGTGATGTGATGTGGTTCAGATCAACTCTGGCGCTGTCAACGTCTCGCTGTCGGCTGAACGGCGACATGAAGTGCAGAAGGGTGTTGAAGCTCGCGAAGCCGAGCTCAAGAACATTCTGTCCGCTACTCACGACCTCCTGCGAAAGCGAGCAATCAGCCATCCCCAGACGGCTCCTGTCCAACCCCCACAATCGGCTCCAAGCGACAGCGCCCTGCCTGCGCCAGTGCCTCTTCACATGCACATTCCCGAAGCGAAGACGAACGGCGCGTCGGCACATCAGAACGGTAGTGTCGAATCGCCAGAGGAGGTCTCTAATCTCCAGGAGAAAGCCCGAGTTCTTGAGGAGCAAAACAAATACTTGGAGATTCCCCAGGAAAGTATCCGAATGCTGAGCGGCAAAGCGAACGAACTCGGGTGCGGAAAGGCTGCGACTGTCTATCGCGGGCTGTGGCTGAACAAAAACGGAGCGGCAGAGGTACGTCTGTTGCCCCTTTGGTGATGCGTGAATGAGTTCACTCATGGTGTTTGACGCTCTCCTCAGGTTGCGATCAAGCTGTTTCGGTATGTTCGCCTCACCGACAAGATTCTCGGCGACTACACGAAGGAGGTTGCTCTCCTGCGCAAGCTCAAGCACCCGAATATCGTGTTATTCATCGGCGCGTGCACGGACTCCAAGTTGATGATTCTGATGGAGTACTGCTCACGAAAGAGGTAGGGCTCCAGTGCGGCGACGGCCTTGTTGCTGCGTTGTACTGAACTGTTGTGCTTGTAATCGGCAGCTTGTACGAGGTCATCCACAGCCCCAACTTCGCCACCATCCCGTGGCAGGTATGTCACCGTAGTAAAGCATGCACACTCCTATGGACGCGAACTCACGCTCATCCTGCCATGTCATTTCAGTACAAAGTCCGTATGATGCTCGATGCGGCGCGTGGAATCCAGTACTTGCACTCCAAGCGAATTATCCACCGCGACATCAAGGTGCGTCGTTGCGCACTGTCTGAGAAACTAACTCCCCAAGCGGAGCTGACATCGGTTTTGCGATACTGTATCCCCAGTCCCACAACTTCCTTGTTGACGACGACTGGCGCGTCAAGGTTGCTGACTTTGGCATCAGCAAGATTCTTGAGAACGATGCGAATGCCTACACGCAATGCGGCACCACGGGATGGTACGCTTTTTCGTCTCCTATCGTGTTGTGCGTGGAGAGTGCTAACCTGATTCTTGCTGTGGTTTGCTTTTCCACAGGGTTGCTCCCGAGGTTCTCCTGGACGAAGACGTCGGCTACACGTTCAAGGCCGACAATTGGAGGTGAGTACACATCAGAAACGATCTGGAATCGGTGCCGCGATGGTTCTAACTGTGCGTCTCGCTTTCGATCTCAGCTTTGCGGTCGTGATGTGGGAGATGGTGGCTGGTGGCTTGCAGAACCAGTTCATCGGCATGGCGCCCATCAAATTCTACAACCAAACGATCCACGCCGGCATTCGTCCCCCCTTCCCCGAGGGCGTCGATCCGGAGTATGCCGCGCTCATCAACGAGTGCTGGCACTCGAACGCGAGCGACCGGCCGCCGTTCGCCGAGATCGTGTCGCGTCTCGAGCAAATGGTGCTGAAGCTCGGCGGCAGCATCGACCTGCCGCCGACGTACCAAGGAGGGTACCACCACTGTCTCACCAACCCGGAGTGAACCGGAGTCACGCTCGCGTCGTCGTCGAGCAGTATTATAAGCGCCACATAGCGAGAGTATCGGAGGCGACAAGGGGGCGTGTGAGTGATCATAGACAAGGTAGTCCGTGCGGCGCACGCAGTTGGAAAAAATCAAGTCGGTGAAACTCAACAAGAGCACTCGGGTTTCTCGCGTTTACGTGTAGTAGAGCTCGAGGCCCATGCCGTCGTGGATCTCGTAGTCCTCGAGCGTGATGTGGTCCTTGTAGATGATGTGCCACTTCTGGATGCGGATCTTCTCGGGCCGCGTGCCAACCTGCGCCGCGACGAGCTTCTTGAGGTCGCCGACCGTGTCGTCTTCGTTGCACTTGACGCGGATCTTCTTGCCCAGGCGGTCGTTCAGCACCACCTCAATCATGGCCAACGGACAAAGCGGCAGCTACACGGAGGGATATTGGTTTGGCGAGCGCTCGGATGGCCGATCGACAGAGAGCGATCGCGCCGAAGAGCTGCTTCGGCACCTTCGCTGGTTCTTGTTTTTTGGGAAGCGCATGACTGGGTTGGCTTAAGATCCCAACATAGTGTGGTACACACCAATCGTAGCCTAGGTTAACGTTTTGGAACTCCATTTTCGGAGATCTGCAAAGTGCTCTGGAACAAAACATCAGCCAAACCGCGCAAAATGGAGGAGCACGTGCTGCGCTTCCTGGTGGACGACCTGCTCGTCGACCTGTGCTTCGACGTGGGCTAGCGCGTGGCTCTGTGTATAACCGCGACGTCCGCGCTGATCGTGGTGTGTGTTGCGTCGGCGCTATAGATCCACCAGCAGGTCAAGACCGTGGGCATGCCGCTCGATGAACTCTACGAAGTCGACTCGCTGGACCACGGTGCGCTTTCCGAATTACATGATTGCAATGGCGCGGGCCTTCGCGAGCGCGCACTAAGCTCTGTTGTCCTTTGTTCTAGTGGACCACCCACCAGTGGAGCCGCAGAGCCTCGTGGTGAGCTGCTCGCGGTGCAAGCGCCAGGTTCGTGACCGTGACTTTTGATACATTTGGGACAACAGCACGAGCTCACACAAGGTCCCCGACAGGTCCATGCGTCGCGGTACGCACCGCACCTGGAGAAGTGTATCGCTGGCAATAGGCGCCAAACGACGCTGCTGCGCACGACGGGCGAAGACGCTGGGTCCACGCACACGAACCATCCAGCAACGGCATGAGAGATGCATGTAATGTAAGTATATGTGATCTATACACGGATGTGGAGCTGGGATCAAAAGTCAGGCAAGTCTTGGTCCGAGAACACATCGTCGTCCGCCTCAAACGCCGACGCAGTGGGCGAACCAGGCTGCGCTGACTCGTCGTGGTCGTCTGCAGACTGCGTCTCAACCTGATCCTGATCTTCGTACTCACCCTCTAGCTCTCCGTCCTCATTCTCCTGTTCAGCGTCCTCCTCGAACGGTGTGTCGACCTCGTAAGGCCAGCCTTCCGGAGGAACCCATTGACTCTCACCCGTCTCGTGGTTGAACCAGAAGTAGTGGTTCGTGTTCGGATCGAAGCCCTTCTCCCAGTCCCCGAAGACCTCGGCTTCCTCATCGTCTTCATCCTCTGCCTCGACAGCCTGCTCCTGACTGTCTAGCTGTTCTCCAGCATCATCATCCTCTTGCTCCACATCATTTTGCTGCTCTTCGTACAGCTCAGCATCGGCACCGAGATCTTCCTCTTCAGCCAACACGTCGACGGGCGCGTCGCGTGGTGCTGCCTCTGCTTCCAGGGCGTCAGCCTCGTCCTGGAAATCGTCAATCTCGGGCTCATCGCTTGCGTGTACGGTATTTGAGTCCTCTGTCGCTGGTACGCCCCAATCTATTTCACCACTCTCGACAGTGTCGTCTCCAGCGTCAAAATCAAAATCGTGAGAGGAACCCGCTGCTTCAGTGAAGTCGTCGTCAACCGCCGTCGCCTCCAGAGCGGGAGACGGGCTTGGGGCTGCTTCTTCAAGTGGCAGCTCAGAGTCGAAGTCGAAATCCCCTTCCTCCTCGAGACCGATCTGCTGGATATCTTGGGTGATATCCGTCGACGTGGCCGATAGTGACCGTTCATTTCTTCCGCAGACAATCGGTTCCTCCGGTGGTGCGACCTCACCTCCAAATGAACTTCCTTCGTCCCTGTTGACTGCGAGCTCACTACTAAGCTCAAGCTTTTCTGACGGCGGGTCCGCTTCGACGTTTGTTGAAGCCTTTGGTTCTTCAACCTCGTCCGCCGCCTTACAGAAAGTGTCATCATCATCAAACATCGTCGTATCCGACGACAGGAAGTCAAAGTCCTCGTCCTCGTCCACATTGGTTTTCGATGGCTCCGCTTGAACTTGAGGCTCGTTCCCAACGGTCGGTGCATCATCGCTGGGTTCGCTATGAAGGCTAGAGAATAAGCGCGAGTGGAGTGTCTTGGCACCAGATGCATCTGGGCTGGCTTGTGCAACCGCAGTGGAGGTTGGAATAGGCGAGGGTACTGGCGGTAGTTCTCTTGGCTCCTCTGCAGGCTCAGATGTTTTTTTCTTCCGAGGTGAGTCGACAGGAGTAGTTTCGTCATCAGCCTGGATGCTGTCAATGATGTCTCGTAACTCTGTTGACCTCAGTTCGGAGCAATACGACAAAATTGTCGCCGAACCCGGGGCATGACTCTCGAGCTTTATAAGAAGCTCTTTGATGCACCTTTTCAGTGTGCGGAGCTTCTCAAAGGCATCACTGCAAGCTTGGACCTTTTCCGGGTCATCGTGGTGGCGACCGCGCTCGTACAGTTCCTGACTTTCGTGCTCATCAAGAATATCCAGTGCATCGAGACTGTTACGATACTCACTCAACTTCTTTGGGTCGCTTGGCGATCGCTCACACATGGAAAGCAACACGTTGAGCGCTGTGTGGGCGGTGGAGATTTCTTCCTCTGCGTGACTAAGGAAGTCGGTCACAGCAAGTGACTGCAAGAAAAGACTCTCCTTCAGGCTTGATTTCCGCTCAGCCGATGTCTCGGACGACGAAGCTGGTCGTATGCACTCGATCTGAACAGCGTTTTGAGCCGAAAGCGAGTGCGTTTGCTGGTTGTTTTCTTGCGGGCGACGAGGCGACTCTACCGGTAGTGGTTCGACCCGGAATTCGAGTGTACGTTGCTGCCACGGCGAGGAAGGCCGTGCTGGTGAGCTTTGCTCTCGGATTTCCATGATAAGCGCAGGCACGTGATCACTACCGCGCTTGGAATGGTGGAGAGCATTATTCGTAGTGGAGTTTTGGTGCGAGTGTGGACCCGTTTCCACATGTGGAGCGAGTGTACTTGTCCTTCGCTGCGATTTATCGCGCACAAGCTGGAGACGTTCGGCAACGCTCATGTTCACGTCAAACGTCGGACGAGATTTCCGCCGCTGCTCCTGCTTAAACTGATCGGGATCAACGGGGGGATGCTTTGGCTCACTCAGCTGGCTTGCGCGGCGCTTCTGCTCTTGGGCACGTTTGGGATCTACCACGGGCTGCTTCTGGGGGGATTTTCGCTGGGGAGGAGGAAGCGGCGGGCCAAATGCGAATGACGACGTCTTGGCTCTTACGGGCGAAGGAGGAGCTTTCCCACGTGAGCGATAGCCCACGGACTTGCTTCGCAACTCGTCTTTTTGACGCTGCTGTTCACGACTAGGCTTCTTTTGGCGAGTTGGAGAGTAGGACCCCGCTCCTGCATCGCCATACCGGTCATCTTCATCATAGGAAGTCTTTCGAGGTGGCTGGTCACGGTCTTGGACGATTTGAAGGATGTCGCACGCGTTCGATGCCCAAATCGATCTTAACCCGGGACACTCGTCGTGCTCGAGCAGGGATTTACCCATCGGAGCATCATCCGTGACGATCTTGCGTTTGTCTTTGGCAATATGACCAGCAATAGGCACTGACCCGAGCGTTGTGAGCGTCGGGACGATATTCAAGATGTGAACGGTGACTTTGCGGCGCTGTCTGTCGTCGGTCTCCATAAGTGGATTGTCATCTAGATCCAGATGCGCGAGCATTTTGTTAAGCGATAGCAAGCGTAAGGCTGAAGGTGCCGTGATCGCGTTGGAGCGCAGCCGTAAGATTTGCAAATGAATGAGATGCTCGATGTTGATCACGTTGCGTAGCTGGTTGTTGCAAAGGCTGAGAGCCTTCAAGTCGAAGAGTTTGCCAACGCCCGAGATAACGCGTAGGCGGTTGCATGACAAGTCGAGGACTTGCAGCTTGGGGAAACAAGCGAGCTCTTCGTCGTTTATCTTGTTGAGTACATTGGTTGATAAGTCCAGTACTGTCGTGCACGGGAACCGACACTACAAACGCAACACACTGGTCAGATGAGTACCACCCCTCCCGAGAGTTCGACGATACCGCTACTTACCTCTTTGAATAAACTCAGGTCCCGAAGACCATTCTCGGACAATATCAAGGCGACAAGATTTCGGAACGGCACATCTCCTGGGAAGTCTTGTAATGCCATTCTTCGCTTGAACTCGGAGTGACGAACTTGGGCCACATTTCTTGGCTTTCCATCCTTCACGATGTCGAGCACAACCGATTCAGAGAGTTCTTCTTCTTCATCTTCTTGCTGTATAACTGGCGGCTCAGGAATTGGAACTTGGAGACGTTCATGCATTGTATCGTCAGGTTTCGCACGCAAAAATTCACGACCATTGTCGTTTCCGCTATCGGCTTGTGCGTTGTAAACCAGTGACGATAGATCTGATTGGCCTCGAATCGATGGTCCATCGGATGCTTCACCGGCATTCACTACAGGGAATGCAATCCCTGACCCATGGCCACCAATTTGAGCTGTTCTGTTCGACGACGCCATTGAGAGTCGCGACCCCACGATCTTTGCATATTCTTGACTTTTCACAGATTCGATCTCTTCTACCCCATCCGCGATCGGTGACTTGAGAGGAGAGTTGAGGAAATCCTCGTGGTCTACGCCGAAAGGATCTTCATCTCGCCATGAGGAGAAATCCATGGAGTAATCATCTCGTGCATTAGGAGACACCCCCGTACTTGGAGGTGACGTCGGGCTCGCGCCACGGTAACTCTCCCTTGAGTCCTGTCTCACGAAGGGGGGCACTCCCCCTCCAGATTTGTTTGTCGCTGAGGATTGAGAACTAGAGCTTGCCCCACCCTCGGAAACGACACTTGGAGCGGACACAACCACATCGCCAGAGCTTTCAAAACTATCTCTCGTTCTTGAAGACGTTGGCACCACGGTGCCTCGTCGATCTGGACTTGTGGTTTGAGGGAGGGGGAGTGGTGGGGGAGGTGATGAAGGCGGGCGGAAATCGGCCGTCGGCTTGGTCGGAGAGCTATCACCACCAACGTCGCTGATTGAGATGGAGAGGCCTGTATTCGAGCTCGTTTGCGGTGCTGGAGGAGGCGACAGCACTGGTGCGGCGTTTGTGCCCATCGCTGCAGAGGAAAGAGTTGTCATGGTCACCTGCTCCACTTGAGTTATCGCCTGCCTTGGTAGCGCTCCTGGGTGATGCGAGCTTAGTCCAGCGCCTGAAGATCTCTGAACGGTAGCCGAACCCACCAGGTGATCGCGTTGGTGAGCTTCTGGGCTCCCCTTACCACCTCTTGGTGCAGACAACGGCGACGTATACCCCGATCCAATGTTCGCATGTCGGACTTGCACGAGTGCTTCCCACGGTGGGCACGCTGCCTTCTTCGATGGGGATGAAGAGCACTTTGCAAGCAGCACGTTTTCCAGAGCGATCGAGTTCTGCAAGTTGTCACCACTCACATTGCTCTGACTCATGAGCTGCTTGACTTCTTTCTTGCTCGGCTCAGTGCCCGTGAGGAGTTTCACGACCGCCTTGAAGTCATCTTCATCGACGCCACCGCCGGCGTTTCGGTCAATCTGGTTCAGGGCTGCTCGAATCTCGAGACGCTTATCCTCACGCTTCAGCAGCTCCGTGTACTGAGCCATCTCTTCGAGCACGCTCACCGATATTTCGTTTCCCTTGAGGTTTACGTTCGTGACGTAACGCGTGAACTCTGGAACGGGAGGCGGTGGCACAAGCTTTTTGGTCTTGGGATCTGTCTTTGGGGGCGTCTTGGCTGCTATGATTTGAAGCCGAAGCACTTCGAGAAGCGCCTTGGCACCCTATGAGCATGAACATACCACACAACTGTCAGAGGCATTTTCAACCAAACCGCGTTCGTCGCGAAAGATCCAATCTCCCACGTCGTCAGTGATGCGGTTGTCTCTCAGATCCAGCGAGGACACTAGCGGCATGTGCAGCAACGTCTCAGCCAGAGCCATGATCTGCGGGTCCGTGACATCCTCCTGCCGGAAATCGATCGCGTGGAGCTCCTTCTGGCACGAGATTGCCTTGTAGATGCTCTGCAACACCCACAACAAGCGCATTAACTACTGCGCTGCAAGCCAGCAATTCCATCATCAACATCGGCAACGTACGCGCTCGAAACACGCCGGCGCCTCGACGTGCCTGGCGTCCGCGTGGCGCCCATAAATCTCCCGGAACCTGCGTCACACAGCGGTCGCCCACCGTTCAGTTTCTCCCCGCGACGCATTTTGGAGCACATGACGACACAGCACACGCACCGCTTGATATCCTGAAGCACCGGCGCGCGCAGCTCCTGGATCTTCTTGCGCTTCTGGAAGATCCCGCCGAGCATTTCCCGCCGCCACTCTCGCTCTCGTCTGCGCCGCTGCCGTCGTCTTCACCGCCGTTGGGTGAGTTGCGCGATAGTGGTGATGGCCGCGAAACTCCCCGTAGTAATAAATAGAGAGGGAAACGTTGAAGTCAGAGTGATGGTCATCCGAGGGGAAACGAAAGGAAATTCCCAGAAATCGCCAAGGGAAACGAGCGGCGTCGATGGACCTCCAGGAGCGCGACGGCGACGGAGACGGCGACGGCGGCGCCGAGGCGTCGACCGCGCTCTCGGCGCACTCGGGCGCGGACTCGAGCGTGCACCTGCGACCATGGTACGGGCGCTGTGGTGATGGGCGTTGAAGGACGGGTCACCGCGTATTAGAGTCCCTTCTAACCGGTTTCCGTTTGGGTTATGGATGTGTTCAGGTACGCGCTCGGCGCGCGCATGTGCGGGCGCCAAGTCGTGGAGTTCGTGAGCGACAACGTCGTGGTGTACCCGGTGGCGCACCACCTCGCGTTCTTCCACACCGAGACCCGCGCGATGGAGTTCCTGCAGTCGACGCAAAGCGTCCAAAGCGTCCAGAGCTTCCACGTCTCGACGAATCGGGAGCTGATTGCGGTCGCTGAAGTCCACCAGTCGAGCGTCATAGCAAGCATGCCACTCAAGCCCGGCCTTACGCCACTGCCAGCGACTCACCTTCGGGATCACCACCAACAGCAGCACGTGGTATCAATCTACAAGGCCAGCACGCGAACCCGTCAGAAAATGATGATGCTGCCTCATAACTCGAGCGTCGTGTCGTGCAGTTTCTCCTCGGATAACAAGTTTCTAGCGATGCTCGAAGACGCGCCGGCGCACAATGTCACGTACTGGAAAGTGAGCACAGGCAAAATGATCGCGTCGTGCAAGTGCCCCAGCCGCGGCTCGCGCATCTTCATCAACCCAAACAACCCCAGCTACATCTCGGTTTCTGGTCCAATGATTCTCAAGTACTGGCTGTGGACAAACAACGACTTCAAAATTGGCAATTTCCTCCCTCAGACACGCGAGCAGGAGCATTTCGTGGACCACATCTGGCTCAAGGAGTACATGGTCGCAGTGTCTGAACGAGGAATGCTGTTGAGTTTCCGCTCGACGACAGACAATAGCGCGGTCGACTTGGCACATGCTTCCCGATGCCACCAGCCTTCCTACGTACGCCTTGAATGCCTCGCTGGACACTCGAAAGGATTTGTGCTGGGTGGTTCGGCGGGCTTCTTCTGTCTCTACGAAAACACGGTGCGTGTAAAGTGCAGTTTCGTGCGAGAGAGTGAGATCTGACAAACGTGAACTGCAGGATGACCCAAAAGATCCATTCGCATTCGTACGAACGGTTTCGGTTGGTGACGTAGCGTTCGAATGTATCACGGTTTCTCCGAGCCTCGAGAGCATTGTAGCGTGTACGAAGTCGCAAGAAATGCTGAGCCTTTCGATGAGTGCGATCGAAACGGTCCAAGAGGACCGGGTGAATTACAAGGAGTTGCTTCGAAATGTAAGTGTTCATGCGAATATCTGAGGCCGCATGAGCTGACGAATGTGCTGCGCATATATTCTAGGGCAATCAACAAGGTGCTATCCTACAAATTGATGTCTGTCTCAGTCGACCCATTGTCGCGACAATCGGAATAGACAAGACTGTACGGTTGTGGAACTTCGAACTGCGAGCATACGAGGTTTTGCACCAGTGCGCCGACGAACCCATTGCGCTCTCACTTCACCCGACAGGATTCCAAATCCTCGTCACATTCAAGGAGAGAATTCGACTCTTTCATATTCTTGAAGAATCATTGCGTCAAGTGCGAGAGCTTCCGGTCAAGAACTGTAGAGCTGTCAAGTTCTCGAGTGGAGGTCATTTGTTTGCGTGTGCAGCTGGACTCATGGTGTCTGTGCTTCGGACTTACACGGTACGTGCCCAGTCACTGTCCGCAATTTCCGGGATATATAATTATTATATGAGCTCACCGTGCGATGTAGTGTGAACCATTGTACACGTTCTCGGGTCATATCGGTGCAGTTAGAACATTGGCTTGGACCAAGGACGACTTCTTCCTGTATTCAGCTGCACACGACGGGTCGATTTACCGATGGAATGTCTCTACAGGTACGAATCTGATTAACGTGGACATCCCCGTTACATGCACTGATAGTTGTGTCTGACAACGCAGGCAATCGGTGTGAGGATGTCCAACACATGGTGAAGCAATGCCAGTATTCAGCTATTGTTGCAGACGATCGCGATCCCAAAATGGTATTTGCAACAGGATCTGACAGCAAGATTCGCGAGTTGTACGGTGGTGAAGAGGTTCATACCATCGATCTTCCAACCGGGTTGACATCCAGCGCTATGGCTATCTCGAAAGACAGCAAACGCCTTTTTGCTGGTACGACCACAGGTATTGTCATGGTGTTCTCGTTGCCGTGGTCTGGCAAAGGACCGGCATATGAGCTTTCCGCTCATTCAGAAGCGATAACGTGCATGCGAATAACCGATGATGGAGAGCAGCTTGTTACAAGTTCCGAAGACGGAAGTATCGTACTCTTCAAGATATTGAGCCACGCTGGAAGTACTTCTATCGTCCCTCTGCTTGGTGGGAGTGATCATGACAAGGTGGGTGGGAGTGACCTGTCGAAATCCAATGAGAAGAAGAAGAATGCAGCTCCCACGACTGATGCCGTCATGGTTGCGCGCGAAGATCTTGAGGAGCAACGGGCGGCTCTCATTGAAATGCAGCAACGTTATGATCAAGTCAAAGCCGATGTTGAATTCACTATGCATCGAAAAGAGAATGAATGGATTGATCGCCTTCGAATCATCAAGGAAGAGGCTGAAAACATGATGGTCCAAGAGCGGATGCGATATGAGGAGCTTGAACATCGGCATCAACAAGCGCAGCGCAAGCACGCCGAAGATATGTCCCATAAGGAGGCTAGTCACGTCAAAATGACCCAAGAACTTGAAAATCAATACGAAAGGAAGCTTGCTCAAGAAATGATACGATATGACGCTCTATCAGAGACTCTGGAGCAAACCCGCCAGCGCTGCGAGGCTCTGATTGAAGCTCAAGATACTCAGAGCCGCAATGCGCTACACGCAGAGCGTAAGACTGCGTATAGTCGAAGCAAGGAACAAAATGATGTTATCAAACGTCTGCATGAAGATTTGAAGTATAACCATGTCAAGTTCGAAGAAGTATTGCATCAAGAGGAAACTGACTACGAGCAAGAGCTATACCGCCTCAGGGCAGACTATGAGAAGCAGTTGGAACAGGAGCGTCAAAACACAGCTGTCAAGCAAGGTCAACTAAGCGCCACCAACACCAAGCTCGAGTCGTTGAAGAAGAAGATGCAAGAGTTGAAAGCATCATCTCATGCTCGTGATATTCTGCTAGCAACTGAACGTGCGAAGATTGGAAAACTTGAAGCAACCCTTGTTCAATACGAGAAACACTTCGATGCATGCAAGTACAGTATGACTGAGAAAGACAAAGATATAGTTGGCTTGAAGTCGACGAACAGAGTCCTCGAGAACTTTCGCAGCGTATTGCATCACCGAATCGACAATCTCGAAGCTGCAAAGGCACCGATGCAAGAACATATGACGAGTTTGGAGGGGCATATCCACGACATGCAGACAGAATTGGCAGACGAATATCAGGACAAAGCTATCATACAGCAAGACATCGAGAACAAGGAAGCGAAGATCAAGATGCTTCATCATGAGGTCAAGATGCTGCGCCAGAACATGCTCAAGAAAGAGTACGCGACGAGCGAGATGGTTCGAGAATTCGCCCGAATGGCTCAGATGACCAACGTGAAGGACATGGAAGCAGCGATCAAAGACGCATACAAGGCATTTGTGATTGGGGAGGGCGTCCAGAAAAAACCACCAAAAACAATCGTCTCTTCGGCAACGCCCCAACCCTCGTCTGGCAGTCCTGAAAAGACCAACGATCCGATGCGTGGCAGATCTCAACAAGCTGAAAGAGGAAGTGGCTCAAGCACACCAGCTTCACCTTCGCGAAGCAATGGTGGAAGGCATGAAAGCCCTGCAAAGTCAAAGCAATTGGTCCCAGAGAATGCTCCGAGACCAACGAGTGTGGTCACTGACGAATCGCTCGGCTACAACTGCAAGCAGGCAGTCGACGAATCTGTCCAACAGATGGAGTATATGAGCAAGACGATCATGACACTACAAGGGTCGCTCGAAAATGCAAAAGCAAAAGCTGATCGTGTCCGCAGAGACGCCGTTGCGGAAGGAAGCATTTTGATCGAAGAGTGCAACAAGTTAAGGAAGGAGAACAAGCTCCATCTAATGAAGATTCGCGAGCTGGAGCACCAGATGTATTCCCAGCGAGAAGGCGCCTCAAGCCCTTTGAAGTCGCCGATGGCCTCACTTAAAGGCAGTGCGTCGAGCCCGCAATTGGCTCAGGTGAACCAATCGGACCACGATTTGGTCCTTGATTCTACGCTTGGCAGCCCGAACAAGCTGGTTCCGCTGCCGACTCCGTCGAAAAGTGCACGCCATACTCCTTCGATGCGTTCACCTGCGAGAAAAGCGAAGAGAGACGGCACTCCTGTTGTACTTCCCTTCACCAAACTTGAGCAAGATCGAATGAATCGGCAGGGCGGTGGAATGGCGAGAGCTGAAGAAATGAGTGCGATCGTGATGCAGCAAAGGAAGGAGATCCGGCGACTACAAATGCAGGTTCAGTTGCTTCTCTCAGACGAAGATCAAGGTAAGGGACGCGAATGCTTGGGTACGATCAGAGATGGGTATGTGACAGAAGGCACGTTGACTACATGAGCAGGACTTACGACACAATCACGGGAAGCTACACCTCAAGATGATCTGCGACTTCCACTCAAATCAGCACGAATCGGCGTCTTGCGACCGATCACAACAGGATCCGCACAACCACTCCTGTCATCTTTCAGTTTGAAGCCAAAGGACTCGAACAGCTAATCAGCACTGACGAACATTGGTTCACAAAAAGCATGGCGCGGCGCGTGTCTTGGGTAGGCGTCATTAATGTTGTGGTGGAAGATAAGGACAGGGATCAAGTGCCTTTCACGCCTCAAGCATGAGCAGGAAGAATCCTGCACTCGGATGCTTTGCGCTCGATTGTCAGAAGGAAAGTTCGCACCAGCCTCACTTCAACAACAGGAGCAATCGTTGCGTGGTCGTTATCAACGGGCGTTTCGGATCTGCATGGCCGTAACGGTGGCATGGCTGTAACGGTGGCAGTCCAGACGGGTGTGAGACACCCTCAGACCGAGCGTCTCGGCGTGTCCTCCTCAATTCGGAGTCAGCTCGAGTCTTCGTCTCCGCTGCCGTTTAACCCTTCCCCCGTCGCCGGGGGGTGATGATAATGGCACTACGCTTTAGGATAGCGGCGCTACCCGAATGACATAATGTGGACAAAAGAGGCAGAACGACCGGAGGCGGCGGGGCCCCCCTCCTCAGAGGGGGTGATTGCGGAGGTCGCGCGCCAGCGCACCGCAGCAACACGGTGTCCGCGCCGCAGGTCGCTCGGGCGGAATGGGTCCTAGCACGCCGACGGCCAGATCCTAGAATCTAAAATACGTGAGGCTCGTGCTAACGGCAGAGCCATCGTAGCGAAACGGAGGTCGGCGTGTCGGCACGAACGTAGCGCCGCCATTTGTACCCACTTCTTGTCGAAAGAAAGGGAAAAGGTAGTGCCGCAATCCTAAAAAGCGTAGTGCCAATATCATCACCCGTCGCAGGGGCAATCTCTTCTCTCTCCTCATCAGTCGCCGGTATATTTGGGCAACTGAATAAGATCCTTCTCCGAGGGCGAACGGAATATGAGCGTTGAACAGCAACCGACGACTTGGCTGATGAACCGACGCGTGACTCCATGGACACCAACGGCAACGAAGATGGGAGAATCGTTCGGTAGCTTTCTGGTTCGTCCAGTTCTTCTACGGGTACGATTTCTCCTTCTCCACGGACGACGTAACGTAGTTGCGCCCTGGCAATTGATTCATGTGCACGAGAAATCTGTCTGAACTATCGTGCGTTTTGTGCCCGGGTGGCGGCATCGTTCGCCTCGTATGGAGCTTCTTCCGCCGTTGTGCACTTGCATGTAGATGCGATCCAAGACGTGGGGGGGGGGGGGGGGGGG